>WBMZ01010816.1:0-228574 GCA_013400975.1 Atrichornis clamosus | reverse complement strand
GCCCCGGCCCCGGCCCGGCCGCGCCTCCGCCGGTGCCGCTGCGGGCGCAAGGGACGCCGGGGCGCTCGCGGCCGCCCCCTCCCGGCCGGAGCCGCGGTCCGGGAGCCCCGCACGGAGTCCCGGTGCCGGGCACTGTCACGCCTGAGAGGGGGCACCCCCCGCCTTCTCCGTGTGAGCCTTGTCCGTGTGAGCTGCTGTTCCCTGCAGCCGCTTCTGGGGCTGGGTTCAGGGGACACCGGCTGCGTGCTGGGATCTGCTCATCCCGAGAGCCACAAGTCCTCGTCCCACACGTAGGCTGCTGTCAGGGGATGCTGGGCGCTTCCTCGCTTCTGCCTGGCCCCGCAAACCGGCCGGCCCGGCAGGATAGGAGGGATGCTCCTGCCATGGTCCCACACCATGGCGAAGGGCTGTCCCCCTGCAGCCCAAACGCAGCCGCCGAGAAGGGCACAGCCGGTCGGTGGGATTTAGCCGGGTCCTCTCAGTGCTTGGACATCCCAGTGTATGTCCAGCCTTGCTGCTGAGAGCATGACCCCAGCCCATGCTGCAAGCCTCACTCCCTGTCCTGGTCCAGTGAGGCACCTGCTTTTCTGGCCAAACCAGGCTCCAGCAGCAAGGTCAGGAATGTGGGTGTGATGTTACAAGTACAGGGTGCCCTTCCCCTGCAGCTCCTGCCTGCTCCCAGCTCAGCCCTGCTCCCGGAGCCTGCTGGCACCCTTGGGAGTGGAGCAGGAGAAGTGAAGGGAGAAGTTGTGGCTGAGTAGGGCTGGAGAGGTGCAGCTCTGAAGGGACATCCATCTCCTGTGCTGCCCGTCTCCACACCAAAGGGACTGAGTGGGTGCAGCAAGAGGACAGGGGCGTAATAAGGGACGAGGGGAGGTTTCACAGAGGCCAGAGGTGTTTTCCCTAAGTCTGTGTTTGCTTGTGCTCAGGTCAGAGCCTTCCCAGCCCCAGAGAGGCGCTTGCTGCCGAGGAGCTGCTTACTTTGGCCTCACCCGAGAGGCCTCGGCCAGGGTAAAGCAGCCCCAAACAGTGCCCTGTTTGTGCTTCGGGATGGGGCATTCGTGGCCCTCTTGTCACAGTGGGAGCAGGCGAAAGAGCTGTCAGTTTTTTTCACCCCAGCGTCCGCCACAGGAGACTCTCCAAACAGGATCCCACCTCATCCAGATACGTGCAGAGCAGCAGGTAACCCCCACACTGCTGGTGTACCTTTGGGGGTGCCTCGGGCTGAGCCACACCACGGGACACCTAAGAAGTGCAACCTCCTAGCCCCATATCACTGCACTTGCTTGGCAGGGCAGGAGTAGCTGCTCACCCTGTGCAGGTGCCCTGTACTGAGGGGTGATGCCAGCAGGCTCCAAGCCAGGATGGAGTTGGACTCAGTTTTAGCTGCCCTCCCTAAAAGCCCCCAGCCCCACACTTTGCACAGAGCCATGCACGTGCCTCCATGTGCACAAGCCAGTGCCCACAGGGACAGGGAGTGCTGCCAGCTCCTCTGATTGCTGGCATTGCCTTGATGCCCAGGGCCTGGGAACTTGAGATTTTGAACTAAATGTCCTTCTCCCAGAGTCATGGAGGAAAGCTGGGAGGGTAGTGTGTCACTCCTACTCCTCCGAGAAGTGCCATGAGCAGCACAGAAGAGAAATGCCACCTCCCATGGGCACGGGCAGGGCAATGCTGTGCTCTTGCTGTGAGAGGTGACAGCAGGTTTGGTTTGACCTGGCCCTGGGCTCTTGTGCTCATCTGTGATGCTCTGGGGACCAGGAAGGGTAGGCTGGGCTGGGGCTGGGGCGTGAGTTTTCCACATCAGGTCCATGCAGAAACCTCAATGGAGTGGAGAGAATAGAGGTGAGGGGTACTTCTTCTGCCCCTTGAAATTTTTTCTGTGGGCCAGCAAAGTCCCCCTCAGAGGCAGGGAGAGAGGGGAGACTGCTGCTGGTCAGTGACTCACAGCACTCCTGAGCTGTGCTGGGCAATGCCAGCTGCGGTGGCAACAAAGCAAAACCCTCCAGGAGATGCCGGCACAGCAGCTGGAGCCTCCCACAGGGTGCTCAACCAGACAAGGGGATCACCCTGGCGCCGTCTCCACACCCTTGGCAGTGCTGACCCAGTGCCGAGACCCACAGGGCCTGGTGCCCACCTGGTGCTTGGGAGACCCCAGCAGGGCCCGGAGCGAAGCAGCGGCCACTGCTGGCACTGTGTCCCCGGGCGGGGCCAGCGTGTGCTCTGCCACGTGTGAACGCACCGCCCACGGTGCAAAGGGCAGCTCCGCCCTGCCCAGGTGGCCCAGACTTTGCCGCAGGACAGTGACTCTCCTGCTGGCACAGCAGTGCCAGCGGGACCCACCATGGGACCCGCCACGTCACAGCCCTGCTGGGCAGAGGGGACCATGTCCTGTGGAGTCATCCCTCTGCCCTCCTGGGGCTGCGTGGCTGGCAGGGACGAGCAGTAGCTAAGGTCAAGAATGCAAAAGTTCTTTGTGAGCATCTAAATTCCCACTCTTTTCGTACCACAAGACCTCCCTCACCTCACGGTTCAGTGTCCCCAAGTGCCAGTGGCTTCTAGAGAGGCTGTAAGACGGCGAGTGCTTTGAGCCTCTCTGCTGAAATGCAGGAATGAGGAGCTGGATGCCATGGCACTACAAACCCTGGGTGTGCTGAGGCTTGGCTCTTCCCTGCCCTTTGCAAAGGGAGCCCTCTGTGGATTTGTTTAGTGTCTGCTGCTTCTGAATATTTGAATACACTGCTAAAGCTGTCTGGAAGGAACGCTGGAAAAGGTGACAGCTGGTACTGAAATAGCTGGGACTGATCTAGACCTCCACAGGAGATACTTGAATATCAAAGTATTGCAGGCACTGCACCCCCACCACCGGCTCAGGGCTGCCTCCAGATGTGTCTGATTCCCCTTGGGATGGGACCATCACTTGTGCTGCAGAAAAAGGCCTCAAAATAACTAACAGCACACTCTGCTGGGGTCTGAGCTCATCTGAGCTCATCCATCTGCGTGGATGAGGATGGATTCTGCACCTCTCCCTGGCCCTAAGCTAGGGCTCTCCCTCTGCATCCCTCCTGTGTCACCCTGCAGGCATGACATAGCACAGCTATGGACTCTTGGGCTTCGTTTCTCTGCCAAGCCGTCCCCCAGCCTTCCCCTTTGACCCTGGAGCCAAACCCTCCCTCCGAAGGAATGTTTTCGGAGGGGGGGAGGTTGGCGCAACTCCAGCTGCTGAATTTTTCCATGTCCAGAGATTGTCTCCTGCCTTAAATGGCCCCATGACACGGGCTGTGTCTGCTCTCCTCCTGCAGTCACCTATTTAAGGGTTTTTTTGATTCGTCCCCAGCACTTACTGGGACAACACCAGCCCCATGCCTTGAAGCTGGGCTGAGCCCCATGGGGAGATACTGGGGCAGACTGGTTGCCCTGGGGGCCCTGCAGTGCCTGGACATGGAGGGGTCCGGTCCTGCTCCAACTCTTCCAGGCACCTCTCTTCCGTGTGTGCAGGCCAGATTTCCTGAGCTGAGATGAGGAGGTACCAAGACTGCTGGAGAAAACCTGCTCAGAGCTGGGCAGAGCAGTCCAGGAAGTTGGGATTGGGTCTGAGAAGCCCACGCTGGACTGGCACCTACCAGGGTGAGTTTTGGGATTTGCTGAGCCTGTTGCAGGGCGAGAAGGATGGGAAGGCTGCTGTGGGCCTGGTTGAGGACCTGGGGCAGGAGAGGTGTGATGTGGAAAGGCACACGTTTGCGGGGCCGTGACCTCTGGAACACACAGCACATGGGGTGGCTGTGAAACTGAGCTCCCTCGGTCCTGGCATTCCCTGACGGTCAGCATGGATCGCTGACGCCCTTTGGCAAAACACCCACCCCACCACCCACACTGGGCTCTGGGGAGAGGGACAAGCCAGCCCAGCTGGGGGCCTGGCCGGCTCTGGGGCAGTGGGTCAGCAGGGGCCTGTTTTCTAGAACTCCGTGAAGGTCAAGCTGTCACCCAGTAAAGATGGTTTTGGTTTTTAATGTGCTTTAAAGAAAATCCCTAGGAAAGTACAGCCAAAAGTGATGTCAGTGATGCGCTCTGCCATGTGCAGCGTGTTCCAAGGTGGGATGAGTCCAAACTTCAGCTGCTCAGGTAAGCTCAGCTCAGCCTTCAGTCGTACGTGGCACATCCCTAACACAGAGATGCAGGGAGGAAAACACACCTTGGGGGTAAAATAATAAAACCCACCTGTGGGACCTGAGCGTGGGTTGTCATGGAAGCTGGAAGGTGAAAAAGGTCTGAGATTCAGGAGCAGGGAGGGTCTTATGGTTCACATGGGTGTCTCTGAGACGTGGCAGAGCAGGGCTGGGGCTCCAGAACAAAGCTTTGACAAGTGATTTCTGACTCTGTTCCCCTTTGTTTAGCCCCAAATTTGAAGTGCAGGGATGGGATGTGAAGTGCTGACCCAGCTCTGCCCCAGTTGAAAAGGCATCAAGAGCTGCAGGTGGCAAAACACTGAACAACCCAACTCCCTGGAGGGTAAAAGCAACGTCCCACGGGGGAAAGCTGGTAACCAAGGTGGTGGTGGCTGGAGCCTCACGCCAGCTCCCCAGTGCCAGCTCTCCACCGCCCTGAGGCTCCTACAGCTGCCACTTCCCTTCCCTTGCAGCCCTGGGACATGGAGTGAGAGGTGTGAAGGGACCCAGAGTTTCCTACCGAGGTTTTATTGTCTGCCCAGGGCATATTTTTGTTCTGTAAATAGGGAGGGGGATATTGGATGAAGCAGTGTATGCAAACACTGTTGGCTTTTATAGGAAGTGTAGCTGAGGGAAAATTTGGCATGCACGGGTCAAAAAGAGGTTACAACTCACTGCTTTAGCCTGGTGCACTGTGAGAGGATCCTCCTCTGTGTGCCTAGTAAAGAAGCCTTTGTTCAAACGCAGCGTGGCCTCAGCCTGGAAATACAGTGATTTCCCAGGAGATATTCACCCCAGGAGCCCTTCCTGCCTTCTTCCTATGAGCATCCACCTGGAGCCTCCAAGTGGGAGCCCACGTGCTTGGTAAGAGCGCTGTGATGTCAGGGCTGAGGAGTGTTTCACACATGCAGTGCTTCTCCCTGCAACATGAGCTCATCCTACCCCAGAACACAGGGAGGAGGGTGCCTGGCCCAGCACTGCGGGACGTGCCTGTTCCCTTGTGAGCATGTGGGTCCCCAGGGAGTGACACTCCTGCTGCCAGCCCCCACCCCATCTCCCTATTTTTATATATCTGGAGGGAGGGGATGGAGACAGGAGGGAATTTAGTTTATTTTAGTCGTCAGCAAAAAGGGGAAGGGAAGCAGCTGAGCCTGTGGCATTCCCTGTGCGTGCCTGGTCAGCCCTTCGGGTCCCTCATCCCCACCACTTGGATCTAATGGAGGTGCTGATGCTCCTCTGCCACCCTCCTGGCATGTTCCTGGCACTGCTGCCCAGGGCTCTGGGCAAAAAACAGGGTTTGGTTTCATGTTGAGAAAGCCACAGATGCGCCGACCTGCCAGATCACGCGCCTCTGACATCACCCACTTTGGCCTTGATTTGCACGTGGCCATGGAGGAAACCAGCTCTGGGTTGCACCGGGTGCTTTCCCAGCTCTTCCTCTCAGCCGAGGGTGAGAGGGTGAACAGGGAAGGGGAAGCTTCAGCCCACGCTGTACTCCCAGAAATAAAGGCTAAAAAAAGCTTTCCACCTTCGTCACAAAGTTTTGCCATTTCTCGGTTTCTGCAGTGAAATTTGATTTTTCGTTTCCCAGGGGGGCTCAGGCAGCAGCTGTCGGGAAGCACCAGGGGGACCAAGGCACCCACCATGGTTCAGCCCACAGCAAGCCCATTCCCACACCACATTTCCGTCATGCGAGCAAGAATTAATTTTGATTCTCTCTGTCTCAGCTGACAGCAGCCTTTGGATTTTCCCATTCCATCAGCCCGTCAGATGGCAAGAGAAGCTTCTCAGTGTCTGACCACGTTTGCCTTCTCCAGCACACAGTGGCCTCTGCACTGGTGTCACAGCACTGAGCCAAGATGCTGCTGAAGGTTGTGCATAGAACACCTGCCAGCTGGGCTAGGATAGAGTGAGTCCCTTCTCCATGAACCTGTTGTCCATCTGTTCCCAAGCACTGGCTGTAGGAAAGAGTGTTTTCTGTCATGCAGAGGCTCTGTGGTTCTGAAACAGGGCCTGGAGATGCTGCAGCTTCCTGCTGTACCCTGCTTGGGCATCCCTGTTGGAGCAATCATTTTATCTCCTGTTTCTAGACAAAGTTAAAATTTAAATGAAGCCACGTGAAATGAGGAAACCAAATACAAACGTTTTCAAAAGTCACATTCCCACCTCAATTCTTTTTTTTCATCTTACTGAAAGTTTTGCCTTGCAGGTTTTGAGCCACTGAAGAGGGGTCTGAGAGCCAGGTGGAGAAGATCTGGCTGTGCCCCCCAAGAGCTGCACAAGGGGCTGTCACAGGTGGGCCTGGCCAGGACTCCGTCCGTGCTTTTGGGAGTCATGGCACTGTGCCACCTGTGCCGGATTTCAAGGCTCTTTCAGGTGGGATTGCTGGCTGGAGATCTGAGCAGTGGCTCTGCAGCACCAGGTCACACAGCCCCAGCCGGGTGTCACCGTGTCCCCGCCTGCCAAGAGCTGCCCGGCGCCAGCCCACGTTAATTAACCCTAACGAGGCTCTGTGCACAGCGAGCACTCTGGTGACCCGGCCTGCGGGAATCTGCAGTTGGATCAGCCGGTCACAGTGACCACAGTCACAGCGTGGCGTGGCATCTCTTGGGATTTAAAGGAGTGTGGAAGTGGGAATCAGTTTCTGTGCAGGGGCATGTCCACGTTTGGGACCACAGAGACGCCGCCCGTGTATCAGAGACAGTTTGCTGAGTGATGAAAGAGCAATTACCCGCTCAGCTGGAGGCGGAATTGCTCCTGTTTGATTTTCCAAGGAAAATGATTCCAGCCTTTCTTTTTTGCACAGCTTTCTTTTCGGTATGACTCGTAGAAGAAATAAAAGGAGTTGAGGATTTTTTACAAGTTTTATGCTGGTTTGCTGCATTCTCTCCTGCAAGCGGTTAACGGTTCATCTGAAGTCAGAGGAAGGTCTCTGAAGCAATCTTGCAATTTACAGCTTTTCCTTTACCGAGTAAGAAACAGTCAGGAAATTAAACAGGAAATTGTGTCTGGAAGGAACAAAAGTTGCGTTGTCAGAACCTGCTTATGAAAGATTTACTTTATTTTAACCAGTAAGGAGCCAAGATCAATAGTCAGAAGAGGAAGGAGTTTGTGTGAATTAAATCACATGCGGGGGAAAAAAAAAAAGCAACACTTGGGAAAACAAGAAGCCTTTGTAAAGAGCAGATAGGGATGAATGGGAGAGAAGGCTTAGCCATTGCAACTAATGCTGGAAAGTGCTGAAAGGCAAAGGCCCAGGGTGCACCCCAGGATCAGGTGTCCCTCCAGAAGGCAGTCCCAAAATGCCCAAATCCCTGGGAGATACTGTACAGCCAGTATGACGGGTCTGTTGGAGCGTTAGAGTGCAATGGGCAAGCATTGCCCCATCGCTGTGCAGGGGCTGCAGGTAAAACAGCAACACCTTCTCTTTCCTCCCACTCAGAAGGTGCCCCTTGGGTGGCCACCTCCAGCTTTCCCTATCTGAGATGCCAAGCACGGCAATCCAGGCTTTATTCCCAGTCAGCAGAGTGATGTTCCCTGCCCAGGGGATGCAGGATGAGTGGTGGCTTGAATTTATCCCCAGAAGGGCTAACCCTCTGTAGGCACTGCACCAGCTCGCCTCGTCCTGGGGTTTCCCATGAGAAATTTGGCCAAGAGCAAGCAAAGAAAAAACCCCTGCTGTAAATGTACGGTGCTTTCTGAGAATCCCATGCAAATATTCGCTCCCTGGTAACCCCACAGTCCATTGGGTTTTGGGTTAATTAGGGGCTCTAGTTGGAAGATTGGGTAATCTGTAATTATTTTACTATTATATTGCTCATGTTATCAGTGGTTGAGAAACAAGCTTAGCAAGTGTTGGTATGTGGCTGTGGCAGAGGTGGGGACATCAAGACCCCATCTGGCTGATGCAGGCTCTTTTGCTGGATGCTTGTGCCTGGTGGGGACTGACTCAAAGGGCCTTTTTCTCCAGGATCCCGACCAGTCACTGCAATGCTTCTCCTGAAGGGATCTGTCCTCCGTGACAGATTTGGCTGTGTTTGCTCTAAGCTGTGGTTACTCCCCAGCTGGTAACGGGATTGTAATGTGTGTGGGAGCTGTGCCAGGAGAGAGCAGCCCCATGGGCAAGTGTGGCTTCACAGCCTTCTCCCTCCTCTTGCGGAAAGGTCTCGGCAAGGAGGCTGGAGGAATTACTGTCCCAGGAGCACAACAGGGCCTGACAAGAGAGTCAGACCCAGCCATAGCCTGCTGTGGCAGTGCTGAGGCAAGTTCTCTGGCTGGAAGTACTTAGCAATGGGTTAATGAATGTTTACCAGAATGTTTACCAGCTCTTTCAGCAGCCAGGTAAGCAGTATTTGAATTTCCAATACTTCATGGATGGATGCTCTGGTCCTGGCCATCCCCAACACGTTACTTTGTGGCCAAGGCTGTGTTGGTGGGATGGGGAAATGCCCCCTTGAGGCACCCTCCAGCCCCGTGGGGGGCAGAGCCGCGGCACTCTCTGACGTGGTTAAAACAGCAGCGGGTGGGAGGTGTGCCGCTGCTCCCACACCTCTGGGAATTTCCCACTGCTGAGGCAGCTCCCTGTGGTCGGCACAGAGGCGTGTCCCTGGCCACACTGACCCGCTGGGAGAGCCACCAGTGGGCACTGGCTCCGGGGACACGAGGCACAGCCGCTGCCAGAGGCGCCCTCCCGGACACTTCTGTCTCCACATAATCTGTACTGTGGTTTAGTGAACCCATTTTCCTCTGCTAGAGGTTCCTCTTAAATCCCATGGGTTTCTTCCAAAATTTATCAATAACTAGTGCAGGAATTCCCTAATGAGTCACAGCCTCTCCCAGCAACTTCAAGGCAGGCTTCTTATTAATCTCATCAATGCATACAAGTATCTCAAAGGTGGGTGTCAAGAGTATGGTGCCAGACTCTTTTCAGTGGTGCCCAGCGACAGGAGGAGGAGCAACAGCCATAAACTAAAACGCAAGAAGTTCAACCTCAGCGTGAGGAAGAGCTTCTTTCTGCTGAGGGAGGCAGAGCACTGGAACAGGCTGCCCAGGGACGTCATGGAGTCTCTCCCTCTCTGGAGACATTCCAAACCCACCCGGACATGTTTCTGTGTCACCTGCTCCAGGTGATCCTGCCCTGGGCAGTGGGGTTGGACTGGGTGATCTCCAGAGGTCCGTTCCAACCCCAGCAATTCTGGGATTCTGGCTAAACTTCAAGGCATGGGGCAGCAGGTGCTGCTTTGCACACTGGCTTGTTTCCTGCCCTCTGTGCTCTTATTCCCCCATTTTCCAAACAAACACAGAGGGATCCACCCGGGATCCTTCTGCAACAGCCCCCTCCTCAGGCACTGCAGGACAGGCTGTTTCTGCTACAGGATGGCCCGTGGTTGTTGGGAGGGGGGTTTAAATCCCAGCCTGTGCGGAGATGGGGCACAAAGCTGGAGATTCTCCCTTATCCCTTCTCCTTCATGCTTTGGCACGTGGGTCTCAATGCTGTCTGTGGCACATGGAGCTCTGGGAAGGGTGGAGAATGCCAGGTGTTAACTCAGGCACAAAGTTACAGAGTGAAAAATCAGGAAGAGAACAGACACAAAGACTCTTCAGATGTTTCCACTGCCGGCTGGGAACATTGATCCGCACCTTGCTGACGCCAGCTCTGTGAGGGCTGGAGCTGCTCTGGGGAAAACAGCAGCTGTGACCCGGCAGCTGTGACCCGGCTCCTGCCGGGATCGCCGTGATTCACACCCTGCCTGCGGGCAGAGCTGTCCTTCCTCGTTCAGAGTCCTGATATGTGCACGTTTCCAGCGTGGCATCCCCGTGACTCATCCACCTGCGCCTTGCAGGGCTCCCTGTGCCGAGCCCTGCTGCCCGCCCAGGCTCCCCTCACGCTTCCCATCATGGGGAACCCCAACCCTGAGGGATTTTGGCACAACTGAGCCACAAGGATGGTTTTCCTGTAAAGCCCACCTCATCACAGGCTGCAGATGCGCAGATTTAGGCCGGTTTATCCGCAAAATGCCTGTTGTTTTGATAATAGCTGGTGTGTTTTTCTACCAGTCCACCCCAACCGTGCCACTGCCAGGGGAGGCGCCTCTCTTCTGTCCCACATCACCCACAGACACTGCCTGGCTTGCATTCCTTGGGCATATCCCAGCAGCACTACCCGCTGGCGCCTGGCTGTGCCCGGCTTCCACTCCCACCATGGTTATAAACGTGCACCGAAACATCTCTTGCGTGCCCACGAGCAGGGTGTAAAGCCCGGGCCTCGCTGCCCCTCACGGACCCCTCAGGACGCCTGCAAAATGGCTGGCGGGGACGCGCACGGCGCTGCCTCCCGCCCGGAACTACAACTCCCAGCACCCCTCCCGGGGCTCTCCGTCTGCGGGCCTCAGCGCTCGGCATGCCCCAGAGGAGCCTGATCAAAATAAAAAATAATTAAGAGCTGTCATGTGGGAGCGCCGGTACTTGAAATGTCCCTGGAAACAGACGTAGTGACGCGCCTCGCAGCCCCTGGGTTGGCCGCCAGCCGTCGTTTATCACGGTGGCGATTTCCCTTTAACGGCTTGTTTGCCGCGGACACCTCACAGAGCGGGGTCCTTGCAGGGGCGGGGAAAGACAAGACCGCTGTCCAATCGACGGGGTCGGGAGGCGGGGACACCCCGCGGGCTGCTCAGGCCATTGGCTGGCGGCGCGAAGCGGATGACGCGCATCCTTCCAGCTCAGCGAGTGAGGGGGTAAAAGGGGCGGGGTGGGGGGGGGGCCTGGACCGGCGCGCAGTAACGGCCGCGCGCGCGCGCGCGGGGAGGAGCCGTGCGCAACAACGGCCGTTCCCCCTCGGTGCTTCCCGCCGCCCGTCCCGGTGCCGCTGCTCCGGAGGAGGATGCGCCGCCTCGTCCCGGCCGCGCCAGGTAGACGGGGGAGACGATGAGGGAGCCGCCCCGCCGGCCCCTGGCGCTGGGCTCCTGCCTCCTGCTCTGCGCCCTGCTCTGGTGAGTCCTGGCCTCTCAGCCCCGCCGCCGCCTGGGACCCCGGGCCGCGCCTGCTGCCCCGGCGGGGAGCGCTCCCTGGGCGGGATGTGGGGAGCGCTCCTTGGGCGGGATGCGGAGAGCTGGGGGTCGGGAGGTGAGGATGGGGCCTTGGGGAGGCACAGAATCGTTAGGGTTGGAAGGGAGCTCTGGAGATGATCCAGGCAATCTCTGCTGCCCGGGGAGAGTCACCTGGGGCAGGTAAGACAGGAACGCGCCCAGGCGGGTTTTGAACGTCTCTAGAGAGGGGAACCCCACGACCTCCCTGGGCAGCCTGGGAACGGAAGGTGCTTCGTTTTGGTCAGAGCGGGATGTGCCCCTCTTAGGGAAGGTGACAGCTTTCGGGAGGGCGATTCCCGCTGCCAGGAGCAGCAATAGTCACCTGCTGCGCTGGCGCGGACACGCGGTATCAGGTGAGGGCTGAACCCACACACGGGGGGTTCAAAGTTACGTATGTGTTGTTGCTTCTCTATGCTTTTACCGGAGGCATCGCTGCCTTCCCCGTTTCAGGCTGAGCTCTTGCACTTTACTCTGAAAGATCATGGCTTTATTCTTGAAACCATTTTTTTGAGTCTGCCAGGAGTAGTGTTAAATTAAACTAAATGAACCCTTTTATTTTTGCATTGATTATGCCTTTGACACTGTTTTTTATAGTAATTATCTCAGCTGTACTTTGTTCTCGCATCTCCTGTTTACTTTATTTTCAAACTTCCTTAAGAGATGACATTTACCAGAACACAAACATTAGTAGAATATATTTCTGTATGGTAAGTCCTAACCTTCTTAAACTTTGGCCCTCTTTGAACTTGGTGAGTCACTGTTTGAGAACTGATAGCCAGCTTGAACAGCAAACTGCAAATATTGAAAGTGGAACAACCACAGCTTGGTGTATTACTTTAGTACAGTTCCTGTAGGTTGTTCAGATAGCCTACTTAAAAAAAGAAATAATTTGGCAGCTCTGTCTTGTCTTACAGTCGATTGCAGTTGCATGAAGAGGGGGAGCCCAGGCATCTCTCTATACGCAAGCAGTTGCAAATCTGGTGCTGACGCTTGTGTTGCTGTGTTCAGTCCTGAAGCAAATTTGGTTTGTCATCACATTTTTGGTTTTTGGAGACAAAAGTGAGTCTAAAAAGCGTTTGAAAACTCAGTTGCTGTGTTTATATTTAGCAAAATTTAAAACAAAAACGCTTCTTGTCATGTGTGTTTGATCAAGTGAGCTATGAGCCTCATGAACTGTCTCCAGACAGCTTTGCTTTTAATCCTTGGACAGCTGAGTTTTTCCTGGCAGAAGGTTCTAGTTGTATATCTAGGATTCCTATTAGGAAAACAGTTTTTGTTTCTTGGTAGGAGTGTCTTGGAGGGTGATAATCTTTTCTTGCCTCCAGGTAATTTTATAGTGGAAGTGTTCTCATTTTAATGATGAGCAGGTGGTCAGGTTGATTTTTTTTGTTGCTGTGTTCTTAGTCTGATGTTTTAATAGAACTCTTTAGTTTGTGAAAAAGTTCAGGCACCTATCCCATGTTTGTGAGGAGTTCCATGTTCAACTAACTTGTCCTGTAAATCTCTGACAACTTGTGTGTCCCTCTTTGGCATGGTTAGGAGACAAATTGAGTAGCTTTTCTCCTTACTCTTCAAGAGTTCAGTTCCCTAGTCTTCTGTCCAAACATAAATTCACGTAAGAGAGTTTGAAATGCTCTGTCTGCAGGATGGCATTGTGACTTGTTCTAATTTCAGTAGTCATGTCAGAGTTGTAATTAGAAAGTCTTGAAGTCTGCTGATTCTTGCTTTTTTGGTGGACTACATAATGTGGTAAGTTGTGATTTGTTCAACTTTTTACTAAAAAGAAAATTAGCATCTTTGTTCACATAAGCAGTCAAGAAACTTCAAATAGGAAATGGAAGAATTTGTGTTATAAATGTTGTCTTTTTAAATTTAGCTGTTTAGAAACATAATTTTCTAAGGACTTAGTGCTAGTAGGAGAGAACATCTTTCCTTACAGGTGAAACTAGTGGTCCACAGATAAATTAAACTCTAAAAGGCAGGGGAAAAAAACCACTAGACAGAAAAATTGCACAAAGAACACTTGGAGCTGTTTGCCTTATCTTTTGTTTTTGGGGTTTTTTTTTTGACCTGGGCTTTGTTTTATTTCTGGGTAGATGTTGCTTCTTGCTTTGAAACTAAACTTAAGATTTAAAAAAATCTCTCATTGTGCATTTTCAAGTTCAGAAGTTGGTTTGGTGGGAAAGTACTGATTGGGAAAGATGAAATGGGGAGAAAAAATAATTGATTTGACACTTTAGTGGCACAATGTCATCTTGTACATTAAAAATGCGACTGTGTATTAGGAAATGTCCAAAAAATGCAGAAGGTTAAGTAGGGATTTGTTAGCCAGTCTCTTTTCAATAAAGGTGATGTGATGCTCTTTGGGAATGAAGGGTCAGGGTTATCAGTACTTGAGGCTTTCTGAAGCTGGAACAGACATAACTCTGACAGACTCGAGCCAACAAGCTTGTTCCAAGTTTCAGAAGAGCAGGATGGCTGCATGGCTTTGGGGAAATGCTTTTGATGGAGGTATGGCTTAGGAATGTAGTGCTCTAAAAATAATAGGCATCTGTGCAGATTGAAGCTTCGACTGTGCGTGACAAATGACTCCTGTTGTCCTGAATTTACAAAGATCTTCTTAATGCTTCAGTTAATCCCTTTGTGTGCATGATCACAATATAAAAAATACGTTTAAAGCTTGTAGTGCTTTGTAGTTTGACAATATACAGAGCTGAGTAAGTGCAGTAGATTTAGAAGGTTGTAGGGATACCAGTAGTATCTGAAGTGAGACCAGCTGTGACAGTTGTTTGAAGAGTAACCGGTATAAGTGGTTCTGACATCAACTTTTGCCTGCCATAAGCTACACTTCCAAAGTGTTAATTGTGAGTTTAATAAAGAAATCAGTAATTTGTCTTTCTGTGATTCTTTCTATCCCAGAAAGTTCACTGCCACATGCTGATCTGCTTAGCTTTTATTAACTCTTACACTTGGGTTTACAACTGTGAGTAGAAGGAAGATGGGAATAAGTGCATGTGCAGTTCAGGATTCTCTAGTTGTTACGCTGTGAATGTGCTGCATCAGTAAAGTACACCTTGTGTCAAAGTGGTTTTGATGGAAAACATCTGGCCCAGTAACTCTTGATTCTGAAATCCATAATGAGAGTGTGTCCTGAAAATTGTAAAGGTCAGGTTGGGTCAATGGCAGAGCCGGGAATGAAGCCCAGGCACAAGTACAGTGGAAAAGGGTAGATCTTTATACTGTTCTTTATTCCCACCTATTAATGTGTAGATTCATGTGAATTTTAATGCGATAAAATGTTTCTAGTTTGGGTTTGCATTTTCAGTCTTGTCCAGTTCTGAGGTTGTGCTTGATGAAAGCTGTAATGCAAGAGGAGCTCTGACGAACACAGTGCTGCTGTACTGGCCGTGTGATAACATCACTAGGGTTTATTGTCTGCTCCTGCTGCACAGGTGAAAGCTATGCAAACCAGATTAGGGATCACAGGAATAGAGGTTTTGCTAATTGAACATTTACTGGTCTCATTATTGACTTCTGGTTTAAACCTGGAGCTTACATCTCTTAATAACAAAGTGTTATTAGATAATAGAAAGGTGTGAGTGGTAGAGTTGGTGAGTGAGAGGTTTGTGTTCCAGTGTAATGTGCCTCTTTCCACTGAAATCCTCTTTTCAGCAGAGTATGTTTGCAGGAGAGTGCCCTAATGATCTGGATAGGATTACTAGTGTAACTTGCTTGTAGAGGGACTCAGTTTTACGTGGTGATTCTTCTCTTGTGTACATAAATCTCTTCAGAAGGCTGATACTAAAATAAGCACTGTGTTTGTGCATGTTATAGCAGGAAGCAATGAAATAATTTTGTTACTCTTCATATAATCAGAACTGCTGTTCCAGGCATCTGATTTCAGAATGGAAAGTATGTTCCTAGGTATGGAGTATCTTGTTTGGAAGTGTCTTTGCTCTGTGATGAAGGTTGGGACAAAAGCTGCACTGGAACTCTTGGATTCCTGAATATGAAATTTGAATCTGCCCGGCTTACAGCCTGTTCAAGTTGGAGGTGGTGTATGCGAGCAGGGGCATATGCAAAGCAAGTGCTTGGCTTAATCAATTATTGAATATTTACCTTCTAAAATTATTTGAAAATCAGTGAACTGCTTTCATGCAGTATATTCTAAAAGGTTTGTCCTAGAAACTTCAAGTTTGTTTGTTTGTTATGCAAATGGTGTACTGAAGTGGCCTCTACCCCATCACGGGGTTGCTGTGTTGATCTAGAAGACCCTGCCTGTTGCAGTGAAATGTGCCTCCCTAGAGCGCTTAATTTGAACTCTTTTCTGAAAGGTCTTTCTCTAACCTTGTTACAAATGCAGTGAGAGCTTTAGACGGGTCCTGCCTTCACTCAGATTTCTGGCAGTAGCTCTACTGAGGCGACCTGCACCCCAAAATCGCTCTCGCTCGGTAGTTTTTAAGAGTGGCCGATTAAGTCTGTTACAAAATGAAGTATTTATTGAATAGACACAAGATTACCAGGCAAAAGACCTTAGACTACTTAGTACACAGGATAAACTAAAGGACTACGAGTAGATTACGTAAAACGGTGCAAGATACAAAAGGTACCTAAATTACAGCTAGCGAAGAAATAGTGTATCTTAGGATTTCAGTGTATTTTACCACGAACTGACGGTGGTGTGCACGGGAACCCTTTCACTCAACGCTCGGGTGAGAAGATTACTGCGAAAAACCAGCGTCCCAGTTTCTGGGGAGAAGTAGCACGTTTCTAGGGAGTTGTGCAGAAAACTTCTTTATGAGGGTTTACTGAATCTTTTCTAGTACGTAAAGTGAGATGCCTGTTAGTCACAAATTCCAGTTTATCCTTTCAATCTTGTTTTCAAGGCGAGACGTTATTGTTAGCTGAGAATGTTACATTTGTGGCGTCGGAAAACTCATCAGGAGCCAGGTGGCCTTGAGTGAATTTCGCCAATTAACGGGTGATTGTGAGGGCGGATGCCTTGGACTATCGTACCAGCTAACAGGCAACAGATAAGCTTTATGGGGCAGGGGAGATGTCCTGCTACAAACCTGCTATTAGTTCTTTTTCACTTTAATGTTCTTATCATCGTCAGTCTTTTACAGAATAGTTTTTGGCTTTTTTTGCTTTTCTTGTGTTTAGCTTTCATTACTAATCCAGTTTTTGGTAAATTCTGTGCTTCTTTCAAGGGGAGGACATACACTGTCTTTTAAAGTTAACTGTGGAGGTGCTACAGCCCTCTGCCTGGAGAGGGTGTTATTTCTGTGTATGAAAAATTTTAACCTAGAACAGGGTAACCTAAAACTGTAAATCTAAAAAATTCCATGTAATTCTTGGTGAAAATGCTAGCTGGTGTAACAGACAGACTCATGCCAAAGCTAGCACTTTTTATTGGGTGAGGAAACTGTTGGTATGAATGACAGACTGGATTGCAATGTTTGTAAAGGGTACCAACGGTTCAAAAATTAGCTCAGGTACACAAAGGAATGGCAATGGCTTGGCTTGGCTGGGTTTTGAAAGGGCAATCAAGATACTACGGAAATCTCTTAAAGGTAAGAAGCCTATTAAAAATACATTAGAAAATGTCTGGGATTCAGGTTATAGTATCTTTCCATTGATCTAGGGTGAAATTCATGTTGCTAAATTTATGGTAACATTCCCCTCCTTGACACTCTTAAACTTTGTTGCACTTGGAGTGGGTTTTTAGCACAAGTTGTTGCTGCAGAGCAGCTACTGGTTCTGAGACTCCTGTTGCAGTGCTTTGCTTAAATTCATAAGCTTGTCTACAGGGGCAATGATGGAAATCTTCAAAGGTGTGTAAGTTAGACATTACTAAAGACTCTAAAAGCCTTAAAGTTTAATCACAGTGCATGGCTCTTCTACTGTTTTCCTGTTGTTTTTGTGGTTGGTATCAGGTTTTGTTGTGTTTTTCCAGAATGTGTGCTTTTCTCCAAACCCTTGCATCACAGAAAATAACTAGAATTTGACAATGCAGGGAGGTTCTCATAAGCTGCAATCTTCATTCAGTATTACAGAAGTTTGTTTCCAAGAATCACTAGGAACTGCCTGTTCCTTGGAGTGCTTTCACATGGACTCCTTTTGAGGGCTAAGGTTTGTGACTTCTGCCCTAGTTTAAGTGCCTGAAATAGGGTACCTGGATACTCCTTTCAAGAAAGAAGAGGTTTGTGTTTGTTTCAGTGTTACATTGCAACGTGCATTTAATGTAAGTTGTTGTCTGTTTTGGTCACAGTCCTGTGAAGGTGGCTGTTGTCTCAGCAGCCTTTTTTAGGAGAGGATAATACTGGTAGCACGGAAAGAAAGGAATGAAGTTGATTTCCGTTGTTTAACTTAGGACAACTGTGGACAGTCATGTACAAATAGTATGTTCTCCCTCGTCTCCTTGGATTTGATATCTGAGTGTACCCTGGCTCAAAGCTGACTTTCTTCCCCTCCTCAGGACTTACTGGCATGTATCCACGATCTCAAGATCAGATCAAAGGGTGCACATTGCTGTGTGGCTGAAGGTGAGATGTGGGACTACTCCTTCAGGCAGTAAAATCAGTTAAAGGATGTGGTGCTGCCTTTCCTTTTGTAGTCTTTGCATGCTAATGGCATTGGAAATGCTGAAAGCCCTATTTTAAACCAATGGTTGGAATCTCATTGTCTGCAGCTATGAAATTCAGTATTGTCAGAAGTATCTTTGTGTTTGGTTCAGTTGAATAAGTGAAATAACTGTTTGGAGAGCGCATTTTTGCAAAGTGTGGGCAAAAAATTTAATTGCAAAATACAATGGATTGGTAAAGAATTTGCAAAAAAGCTCCAATTTCAGTTGTTTTGGATTTGGGGTTTTTTTTAAGCATGTGAATCAAGTTAGTGGTAGGAAATGAGGTGATATCAGTGCCTTGCTGGCAGCATCCTTGCTTAGTCTACATCTGTAGTTTTAGTTTTCAGCGTTTTTTTTCTCTTAAAGGTCCATCATAACTTTTAAAATTATCTTAGTAATGCTGCTGCTCTTCTGTTATAATAAATGGCTTCTAAATGAATGGTGTAGTTTTTGCTTTGTGTAGTTTGGGGTTTTTTTACTAGTATTTAGGAAGATTAGTGGTTCTTCATTGCACTTATCAACATGTATTTCCACTTCACATGCAGAAATGAGTGTTGTGTCTGGGGAGATTGTGCTACAGCAGTGTCTTGCAAGTAGCTTTGCTTCTGTGATTGGTTGTAATAATGTTGCTATCCTAAAAGCTTGGTCTTTATTTACCAAGAGATTTACTTTGTTCTGCGGGCCCTTTTAAGTACAAGTCCCCTGGCTGAACTGTTGTGAGAGAAAGATTGATTCCACTAAGTTGCTGGGGAGAGAGTGAGGGTTCCCTCCCTTTGCTGTTTTTCCTGTGTTGCCAGTGGCTGGAAGGCAGGGTGCTGCTGACTGGAGAGTTTGGTTGTGGAGCTGCTGAGCTCCTCATTCTTGCAGAGCCTTTTTTCTCTTTAACAATGAGCTAGTGAAAGCAGTCACAGACCTGTAGGACTTGTTCAAAGCAAAAGGTATTTTCCTGCCTTCCTTGCCCTTGCACAGCTTTTATAATTTTAACCTGGTTAATTTAAAGTCAATTACTCTGTAATGAAGAAGGTGATTTTCACGAACAGGTGCTTTTTCCCCATTCACAGGTCTGCTCTGCTGGCCCTGGGTCCAAACCCCATCCTCCTCCTCCTCTTGCATAGCCCTGTCTGAACTGATCACATGAATATTTTGAGTAGAAAATTGTCACATGGTAGAGACAGTGACATCTTCATTCTCCCTCTTGGCTGTTGGACACTGGCACATCTGCACCTGTTGGTAATAAAACCCTCTGAGATATGTCAGTGATTACCCTGGAGAGAGGCTGTTCTCTGTGCCTGCAAGGAGGGCTTGGAATTGGTACACTGGTGATAAATTCCTTCTGTTTTCCCTTTGCTTTGAATTACTACGTCTTGCAGGTGTCAAATGTAAACTGTTCTGAACTGCTTCACTCTCCAGTGTCCAGAAATAGGTCTTGTTTGGGGAGAATTTGATATTAATCATTTAGAGGACAGCTATGTGAGGGTCAGTGTTGTATACAGTTTTGGAAGGGAAAGCCTAGCCTGTTTTTCTCTGGGAAGTTCAAATTGTGGAGAAACTCCTCATACCTTCATATTTTGATAAATTGGATTTTTTTTAGCTGTAACTTGTATGATTAATTTTTCTTACCAGTTGTTTTTCTGCTTGATTTTTATGCCCGTCAAAACAGTTATCCATAGCTTCACTATCTCTGATAGTTTTCTGCAGCCTCCTTCACAATTACTTAAAGAGTTTGAGCCAAGTTAGAACTGGATGGTCTTTCACATGAAACCTACACTGCAATTTCAAAACCACCTGCACTTTTGAATTTCAGTGTGTTCCTTTCCAAAAGCAGAACAGCCGTCAGTAGACCATAGCCAATTTGTATAGCAATGAGTGTACTGAACCATTCAGATAGGGGTGAGCAGCATTTCTGCTTCAGTGGGCAACCACAGTATGTGCCTGCCCTGTGAAAAGTAAAGATTCCCCCACCCACCCCTGCAGCTTTGTCTGAGCTTGCAGCATTTGCTTTTGGGTTTGTGCATGTTAAGCTGAAAAGTTCACGGTGTATTAGAGAAAATAGCTTTTAAACTGCATTAATGATAGTACCAAGAGTCATGCTTAAGTTTCTTTGTTCTTTATGAGATTTAATAGCAGGTGGTGTTTTGAGTCATACTTACAAAAACGGAGCTATTGAAAACTTCTGTATCCATATAAATCACTGTGTGTTACGTGTTGGGAACAATCTCTTCATTTGAAGAGCTACCTTGTACCTGAGACAGTATATCTAGTGACTAATCTCCAGCACTATTTGGGCATTAGGTCTGCTTGTTTCTGAGTCAGCATTAAAATTCTACTTCTGGGTCACAAGAAAGGGAAGGATGGATTTGTATATGCAGATGCAGAAGCTACTATGCTTCCACTGGATGTACACTGCAAGTTCATTAAACTCAAGGGGAATTTTGCTCTTTGTAAATTAACACTTAGATTCTCATGTTTGTTCACTTTTTTTGTTTTTAATGCATAACAGAGGTGCTATGCCTTTTGGTAATTTTTTTTTATTATGGACTCTGTCCTTTCAGCTTGTGCCTAAAGAAGCCTATTGAATTAATATGCAGAAAATGAAAAGCCAGAAGAAAAAAAAGGCTGCTGTGGTCTTGATAAGGTTATTAATTTGACTTATCACAGACTGGCTGATCTCGTGTGGCCTGGTGTTCTGTGGATTTGTGGTCTTAATGCTCAGTCAGAGCTTGATGTAGTAGTTGAGTGATACATCCTGCAAGCTGCATCCTCTGTTGCAGCAGGGATCAGGTTTTCCTGTGAGTGCACGCATGCACATACACAAAATGAGTTCTCGGTCCCCTCCCTAGCTTGGAGGGCTTTTGGGAGACTTGAGGCGTCATGTTGGAGTTGGGGAGTAGATCAAGAAGAATTTTGGAAAATAAGCAAATAGGACATTGGACACAGTTTGTCAGAACAGCTTAAATCTGAGTTGCCAAACTGCATTCTTCTAAAAGCTATGTTTGTGCCCTAATAAAGCCTGATTTGTTGCATGAAAACTCTCAGTATATAGGGCAAGAAATGTATGCCGTTCATGCTAAGTGCTTTTTGTGACTGCAAGTGCCAAAGTAGTTGTTAATGCATTTGTGAAGATATACCTTGTGTTTTAAAATGCTGATTCACAGCCATTGATATTTTTCCTTTTCTACGTTGAAGGACTTACTGTTCTGTACAGCTCACGAGAGATGCCCCTCCTTGATGGGAACAAAATAGGAAACAAGTGTGTGCATGTGTAATGAAGGGGTGGGATAAACTGCACTATGTTTTTGTAATTTTTGATGTTTTGTTGTATTTTTTATAAAGAACTAAGAAGTCATATCTTGAAGGAGAGACGAGAGGTACTGGAATTAAGAGCATGAGAATTTCACCATTGATTGAAACCACTTTTCAAAAATCTAAATGACTTGAAGTAGTTGCATAATTAATTTTTCCAAATGGGAGCTAGGCAGTAAGGCCATAAAAGTCCAGTAACATTTAATTCATGCTCTTAAATGAGCATCCTGTGCATAGGATAAGACAGAGGTTTGATGGAAAATTTAATACAAACAAGTAGCTACATGATGGGATGGAAATTTAAGATGTGTGAGAAGCATATGCCTAATTCTCCCCTGAGTTGTGAGACTTTGTACCTGTTACAATATGTGGTTATTCGTGTTTTCATACCTTATATTCAGTTCGTTATTTTCCAGTAACTGCAGCTGCTTCTGCCTGACTTGAAGGCTTTAATTTCGTTTAGAGCAAAGTTGCTACCTCAGAGATCAGGGGAATTACTGAGGTGCTCTGGCACTGAGGCAGATGTGGGGCACCTTATTTGCCTGAATCCAGAACAGTGTATCAGATCGCACAAGTTCCTTGTCCACTGTCTTGTGCTCTTCTAGTGGTGAGAGCCCTGCTGACAGTCCCTGCATATATATATATATATGTATGAAACTTCTAAAACTGTTAGTGGTCTGTTGTTGCATGGGTTCCTCCTTGTGGAGGAGTCTACACTGCATATACTTCCTAATAAAGTTGATACTCAAGTCTTTAAGAAAGGTGGTGATTTGAATTCTAAGCTCTAGAATGGTCTCAGTTGTGTAAGCAAATCGTGACCTACTAACAGTCTTACGGCTATGACTACTGTTAAGGTTAATGTTTTAGTTTTCAGAACTGTTTTCTGAAGGTTGCTGCATCCAGATTTTTCTATGCTATAGACCTCTCTCCTCTTCTGAGGTGAAGATGGCCCCTTTTTTTCGGGGTACAGGGTGTTGTTTGTGTGGATTCACAGGAGGTCGTTCTGATCACCTCATTGTTATGTAAACAGTATTTCCTGAATGAAAAATGTGTGTCTTTAAAGTGGTAGATGACTGTTGTTCAAGTAAAGTTGAAGACTTCACGAAAAGCCCAATTTGCTTGATGTTCTGCTGGACTTACTTGAAATCAGCATGAAGGCCTTTGGGCCTCCGAGCGCAGTGGTTCACTGTACAGATGCTGTCTGGGATGTGAAGGGACCATGTACTAAAAGCAAGAAAAGATGCTGTTCTGTAACAAGTGTTTGTATAGATGATGGCTGCTTTTCTACAGAAGTAGCTCCATTTCTGCTGAGAACCAAAGCTGTTGAGAACAAAGTACGAAACAAATCTCACAGGAGATTGTAGCTAAAGCCAGCACCTTGTTTGCCTTTTGTCTGTACATTCTTACTGGTTTTTGCATGGGTCTTTTGTTTAATGTACTTATTTCCTCTAATTTTTTTAAATGTACTTGATGATGCTGACTCCTCAATCTTCTCAGGTATGCTCTGTACAGAGAAATAAAGAGCTTTAGCTTTTTAGCCTGTGGCTTTAATTTTTGCTTAATAATATTATTGCTAAAAATATCCCATTGCTATGTGACAAAGGATATAGTTGATTCAAATTGTTCCTAACTTGTAATAACTAATTTGTGTCAGCTTCCACTTTGTGACATGGTGACACCCCAGTAACTGTTTTGGTGATACTTTTATCTTTTGAAAGGAGTAAATTCGTAGTGTTTCTGTTGCTAACTTCTTGAAGTGAAGTCCTCACATGGATTTATGAATGAGTATTCATGAACTATACAAGTCTATTTTTTAGATGCCTCATGAGAAGAGCTGAAAAAGGGTTGAGGGAGACAACGCTGAGGGAATTCTAAAATATCATTTATTCATTTTAAATCAAGATTTTGGACTTTTTTTTTATAGGCTTCCTGTTTGGAATGTCTTTTGTAAAGACAGTCTTTCATCGGCAGTGCAATATGCTCCAGGTGATGCTTGTGCCCTGGCCAACGATGAGGAAAATTTCCAGGAAAAGGTATGCTGAATAGATCATGTTAATTAGTTACTCAGTCTGACTTGATATTAAATTTTTAAATAAAGATTCTTCATAGGGTCTTTTTGTTTAATGTACTCAGTTGTCCTGTGAACCATGATGTTATCTTCCCAAGTTCTTGTTTTCCTTTATCTGGTTTGTTGCAGTTATGCAACCATTCCGGTGGGTAGTTTAGGGCAGGAGAAGGAACACACAGTAAAGCTCCTAGTGGTGGCTTGGGTTTTTTTCTTTGGGTGCCAGGTGTTAGAAGTGGGCATCAGGGAAAGGAAGTGGCTTTGTGGAGCTCACGGTAAGAGGTGATGGGCTGGGTAGGTCTAGGCTGTGTTATGCCAGTTACATCTGTGTTGTATTAAAAACAGTGCACAAATGGCTGCTATCCTAAATAGAAGATTTAAGATTACTGGTTTAATTCAGTATTTATTATCACTTTGTTTTCCTTCTCTTAATAAAAATTAACAAAGCCAAAATATGTATGCGAAATGTATAATAAACAAGATGAGGTCCCTTTCTTTTTTACATTACTCAGCACTTTAGGTTAAATTGGGTGTAATTGTTCCACCCTGATTAACTCATTACAAGTTTCTCCATATTGCATTACATTGTGAATTCCCAAGCTGTTGAGTCAGAAAGTTGTGGTAATTTCATTTCTTTATTTACCCAGGTAAAGAATCTCTCCTATTCTAAACATGAGCAATATTGATATATAGGTTTTCCTGTTTCCTCTAGAAATCTGTAGTAGTGCTAGTCATGGTCCTCATTCCAAAAAAGCTTTAATATGCCACACCAGACTTGGAAAATGTGTGTTCAGCATTCTTGTTGACTCTAGTGGAGAGCTGCCTGACCATAAAAAATCCCTTTAAATATTGTAGGTTTCTTAAGCATTTCAACAACTAGAGTAGCTGTATTTTTTTTGCCAGCTTGTGCAGGCAAATAGCATTCAGTCTTATTCTTCTGGCTGCCTGAAAAAAAGGTCTGCTTGAATTTAATGGCTGATGTAATAATACTGGAAAGATCAAGTAAGCTTTGAGACTGGGAAGCCACTGGTGTATGTTTTCCTACTTTTTTGCTACATTCTTCCTCCCATTTTACTAATGTGGCTGCATTGTTATGCAGATTCCTGAACTTAAACCCAAAGATGTGAAAAATAATATTAGACTGTTGTTTTTACTCATTAAAGAAAATCTCTTGGGTGTATGGGAAGTCTTAAGCAAGTGTCTATTACTCCTAATTAGGCTGGTGGAGCTGTCCTGCTCAGAAAGAGCAATTATGCAGCCCTTCATCAGTTTTCCTTAGATCAGTTGTCTCTTCAAGCCATTGATGCTATTTCATCTTAGGGACTTGGATGTGAGCTAATGATATTTGGGGGGAAATGTTTCTTAGCTGTTGTCTCAAAGATTTACCAGCTCAGATTTGTAGATCCTGCTCTTCCACTGGATGCTTTAATTCTCTCTCTTAGTATCATGTACTGCTGTATAGCACAGCAGCCCATTTTTGATCTGAACAGTAGCACTTGCAGTATTTGGCTCCACAGGGTTTTAGATAGCCCTTCTAGAGCAAGATGGGTGCAAATTTCTACCAGATTTATTGCTGTCTTTTAAAGTATTGCTTGAAAATAGCCTGCATATTTTGTAGTCATAACTTTAAAAAGTTTGATGGGCAAGCGTAAATTCTTGCTGGTTTCAGTCTGGTGGTTTCAAAACTTTTTTTTTCCCTTAGGTTTTTATATTTTTTACTTTGTGAATTCACTGCACTTGATTGTAAGTTTTTAGTTGTAGAAGAGGAGATTACTTTAAAAGATTACAGCAGACTTGTGCAATTACTGTAGTTCTGCTGATAAGACTGCTACGGCTGAAATGTGCCACGTATTATTTTCTGATGCTCATCTGTTCCATGTCATCTTGGGATTTTTTTTCCCCTCCTGTTTTGGACAGCAAGGAGATAGGGAGGATTTGGCAAGATGGGAAGTCATAGCAGAATGATGAACTTTCCTTAGCAAACAAACTGAATGATTTAAGACAATGCTGGAATGGTCTTTTTGGTGAAGATTTAACTGAGTTGTTCTAACCTGCTGTAGTGCAGATGAGATTTTAAACATACGTAGGCAGTGGTTCTGAAGATTAATGTAGCTTAACTTCTTGATATTTTGATGATGGAAAAAGTGGTATTATTCAGTCTGTAGCAGAGGTAGCTCCTTACTGAGAACAGAAGGCCTGTGTTACTGCATACTTACTGTTGTTTTACCTTTGAAATCCTAGGGGGAAGAGGCTGCTCCCAGACTGGAGCCTGACCATGCAGATTCAAGTACACGGAGTTACTCTATGGAGGAGCTGCTCGGTGACTTCACAAAATCTGACCAGGCAAGACTTTTATTTCATTCACTGTCTTCATACAGTCTTCCAAAGCTTCTTGGATTTCAGTCTTTCATTTTGGTTATCTAAAGCTCATAGTCACCATCTATTGCATTTCACCTGCACGCAGGGTTGCTGGCAGACTCATCTTTCCAGTGAAAGAGTAAATGTGTGAGCTAGCAGACCTTGCATTTCCCATGTGCATAAGTAATGAGTAATTTAGTATTTGTAGGTACTCACTAATTACAACTTTCCAAGATAAATTAAAATTGCATGTTGTAGGTATGGATGTCTATTTATAAATAAAACATATTCTCTGAGGTCTTTTTATATAGATTAGAATTAGTGATCATAGCAGTCCATTTTAGCTTTGGTCCTTCATGACTTCTATCAGTTTCATTTCCTTTGTTGAACTGGGGAAAGGGTTGTATTTCATTTGTATGTGCCATTGATACTGCTAAGTCAGTGCTCAGTGTTAAATGTTACAAAGCCCACTGTTAAAGATCATGCATTTGATTACGTATTTTTGTTTTATAGATTACAAGACAACATACGTAGGACTACTTCAGAGCATATATTTCATGGTTTGGATGTGTAATTCTATTAAACCTTCCAGACCTCTTCATGTTTAGTTAGGTGACTTTGGAGTAATCTAGCTATTGACAGGAGACTTGTGTTCAATAATATTTCCTTTTGCTGCAAGAGTTAATCTGATCTGTTTCAGTGGTTATATGCTCTCTCAGATTTACAAAGCCTTATTTTGAGTGTGCTTATGAAAACTGAAAACCTGGAAATAACACTCAGGACTACTAAACTCTTGCGAGTGATAAGTGATTGATCTCTTTGTTCAGTTACAGCATGGAATAGACTTAAATAATTTTGGACCTCCACTGGAGTAGTAAAATTGAAAGGTGTCTCCAAAAGTTTGTTTTAGGATGAAAGAAGTACATTTTTTTGTAATGGAGCATGCAAATAGAACTGTTTTATTTTGCTTACTGCAATATTCAAGCTGGTTTTCTCATGTCAGTCTCTATAGAGATGCATGATTGAGGAAGCTGTTGCACAGGTCTGCTCCAATTAATATGGTTACATGATTACTGCAGACTACAGAAGAGTTTTGCAACTATTTCAAAGTAATACAGAATACCACCTAGGTTTAGGAAGAAAGAAATTAATTTCTGACAGAAATCTGAACTATTGAACTGTTAGAACTCCAAACTAGATATTATTGTACGGATGCTTTTCTTATTCAGGTTTTGAAAAATGTGTGTTCACCTGTAACGCTTTTACAGACGACAGAAATAAGTGAAGCAAGCCAGCCTGAAGTTGTGAGTCCACCTTCAGTAGATGTAAATGAAGCTTCCTCCAGCATAGTTCCAAGCACTGAAAACACTTCCAGTTCACCTACCTCAGAGATACCTCCAGTCTCACAGCCCAAGTAAGCTCTTTACATTTTGTTGTTTTGGTCTTTCAGAGAATACCACTTACTCTGCTCTTGTTAAAATGTTTAGTAGGGATAAGACTGGACTGCTCCACACAATAATTTTGCTGTTTTATGGTGTCAGTGCTAATGGAGTATGCTACCATTTACTCAGGGTGTGGATAAACAGTTGTGTTCTTGCATGAAGTGGCACACTATTGCCTTGATCAGTTTCTAAGCTGCTGCTTTGAAGAAAAGCCAACATGTTTGGATAATCTGTGCTATAAAAGCCCTCAGGTCTTTACCAGTAGGATTTCTGCCCTTCACAAGTGTGCTTTCACATCTGTGTCAACAAGCATTGAGGCTGCTTCAGCAATGGCCTCTGCTTTCAATTAAGGAAGAACTCTGCAGAATTTTATTTTGGGACTTAAAAACAGAGAGTCTTAAACAAATTCTGATATTCTCTGATATTCAGAGACTTGACAAAATAGCAAATTTTCATATAAATGCAATCAAGGCAGTTTGTAGTTCTGGTACTTAGTAGTATATTACAGAGCTACCTCTGCTGCAGGCAGCCTTCTGGAGTCCATGTATTTCATTTTGTTTCCCTTCTTTTGTGGGATGTTGTGCTGTCAAATGTGAACTGTAGTATGGATATTGATGTGTGCATACTTCTAAGGATTTTCACAAAGTTCTGCTGGGATTTTTGGTGTGTGCTAAGGGGAAGTATGTTGTTCTGACTGCTGATAAAGATTGAGTGCTTTGCTAGATAAAAATTCAACACATTAAAAATGAAGTAGACTTGTCATTGGTGTTTTGTGTTTTTTAAGAGTCCAGTTTTTCTGCTTTACCAAATTTAGTTTTGTTGCAGTAGGAAAGGTATGGAAATTTTGTTTGACTGATCTTGCCTAGTCTGCCAGGGCTAACGCTTAAACACATTTTGGTACTTCATCAGTGTCTTTAATTGGAAATCTTCCAAAATTTGCAGTTTTTATAAAGCAAAACTGGAACGTAACTTCAGTCTGTTCTTTTTATAGCTTTTGTTGACTACTTCACTGACTTGTTTGTGTAACATGTTGTAAGTACTACTGTTGTCAGGTCTTGGAAGGAGACAGGATGTTGTTCTCTTTTAAACATTCAGCTTGGTGTCTGGTAATTGCTGAAAATTGCCTGGCTGCCATAGTCTGGGAGTACTAGAGTGGTGAACTCTGAAGATTTGAACTATGAAACAAATGAAAATGGACACTTGTTTTGGAGCACCTGATGGATGAGTTAATGCTGGCCAGTAGTGTAGTGACACTGGAGCCATTTACAGGAAGAAAGGGCAGAGTTGGTGTGGTAGAGATGCATGTTTATACCTTATTTCAAACTGCAGTTTAGCTTCCAGCAGTAATAGGTGACCTCCTACTGTACAGATTAATATCCAAAAGCTGTAGTCCACCTCCGTATTTAAACAAATCTTTTAAAAGGCGTAGTTGCATTTGTTATCTTCAGGTATTTGTTATCTTTTTCCTGTTTTAGATGCTAATTTCTGTGTCAGTGTAACAAAGTCCAGCTCTCTCAGGTGTTACTGGTCTAATATTTCAGCAGAACCCCTTAGTCATAATATTCTGAAAGTAATTTTATTCCAAACAATTTTTAGTTGGTAATGAATAATTTTTTAGGACAGCACTGACTAGCTTTTCTATCCAAGTCTAATCTGAGGAAAAATAATTGAGAAACTATCTGAGATCTTCCTGTATGGAACTAAAGAAGCTCTTCTGTGCAAACTGAGCTTGATAATGCACTTTAAAAATTCAGGCACAGCTACTAACAAATCAAGGTACCCAAAGGAGAGGGAACACTACAGCTTTTAGGCTCAGCTTCTGCCAAAATTACTTACTTGAGGCCAGCCAGGTACACCCTGAGATCAAGGTATTTTTGGTTCATACTTGTCCCATATTTTATTCAGTTGATAATTATTCATATTGTCACCTATCCACTGAGATTGAAATATGTGGAGCTTTTCAGTTTTAAGTGTAGTGGTCCAACTTGTTTAGTCAGTAAAGAGTTACATGCAGAGCCAAGCAGTGTGCAGCTCAGATACAGGCATTTAGGGAAATTTCTCTGTTTTTAGCTAGTAAATTCTTGTATTCATATTTGTTAGATTTCACTACATAGCAAAAGGTCTTGAATATCTATCAGGTTTTTGTTTTATACCATAGGAAATTTATCATATGAAATGCACTAAAATTGTCTCCCTGGGTTGGTTGCAGCTGCTTCTGTTGATAATTGTAATAGTCAGAGAACCAAAAAGATCCCCTTTTAAGTTAGTGACATGCTGTTTGTATTTTGGCAGCGCTCTCATGGTATTGGATTAACCTAGTTTGCTGCTTACATTGAAGAAAGCTTATGTTGAAATTTAGAAGGCAGAATAAAGCTTTAACTTAGATCTGGTGTAGCCTAGATCAAGAAAGTCACCCCTGTGCTGGAGAAGAGAGGACAGTCAGAAGTTATCAACTGAAAGTTACTATTTGTCCATCTTCTCCCCACCCATTCCGTTGTCTCTGAAGAGCATATGGGAGGCTTTGTTTTTGGTTTTTGCCTCAGGATTTGTCTGATGCAGCGTGTTCAGCCTTTCTGGGAGAGGAGGTAAAGCAGTGGGCAGATGTGCAGGTTTGGGCTGTTGGTGCAGCTTGGATAATGGTCTGCTGGGTTACCTGATTTTTATTACACTAGCAAAAAAGAAATAAATCTAGTAGGAAGTCTGTCTCTACTTTTCTCCCCTCTTTTTTACCCCTTTTCTCCTCTGGTTTTAGCCAAGTTCTGTTTTGAGTGCTGCCTATTGACTTGGGAACATTAGGAGCTTTTAGTGAGGGAACTCAGTCTCCTGTTTGTTTCCTTTGTTGAAAGGGAAAAGAAAATTGCTGCAGCCAGGCAACTATGAACCTGTTGTTAGTTTGTAGTGATGATGGGGATAATTATCCATTGCAGTGTTTGGTAAGATGTTAGATGAGAGTTCTGGGAGATGAGAAGCTATTTTTGAGTTCCTTTCTGGGACGAACAGGCTAGAAAAGGAATTCTGTTCTTTCCTGGGTACAGCTGAGAATGCAATTCCACAAGTACAGTATACTTCATTCTTAATTATTTCTCTGAGACTGTTGCTTTATTAAAACTTTCAAATATCTTTATGTGGTTGATTATCACGGTTGCTTGTATCATCAGAAGGCTAAAAAAGCATGTTGTTTGTTTCCCTTCAGTGCAATAGAGAATTCCCAAGCTGATATCCCTGTAGTCAGCTCTAGCGAAGCTGAGCAGTCAGAACCTGACTGTGATATTGGTGGGACACTTGAGGCTGACCCTCAGAGTGAGCCTTCCTCTTTTGTCAGTCCACCAGAGAGGTGAGTATCCAAGTAGGTTGTGACTGAATAGTTTAAAGGTAGTTGTTCTTTTCTGTCCCGGCTTTGCAACAAACGTTGCATGTGCTTGCTTATCTACATATTTGTGTGTGTGTTTAATATTGCATGTGGCTGATCATTTTATAGGTCCTAATACTCTTTAAACTTTCAGCCTTGCAGGCCAACATATAGAGAACATATCATCTTCACATGGCAAGGGAAAGAAGACAAAATCTGAGTTTGAGTCGAAAGTTTCAGCAGCTGAAAAAGGGGCAGATGAGCAAAAATCTGCTCTGAATGCTTCAGAGAACTTAAAAAGGGAGGTAAGCAGTGCTGAGACCCACTCAGTACATACAGGAGCCTACTGCCCTCTCTTAGGTTATCACCATTGATAAAGATACATGGTGTGTTTTTACTGTGTCCCAGAAGCATTACTTGGCCTTGTTAAAGTGGGATAAGTAGCTGGTCAGGCCTTTTATACTTAATTGTATGACTTTTTTATACTCTGATTGTGATGCACTTTCTAATGTTTAATCATTCTGCTGTTTTTGAGATGTTTAGAAATTCCAAGTGACCTCTGGAGTTCTGTCATGACAAGCATTCATGTTTAAAGATTTTTGCTACAGCAAAAATATGGATGAAAATGCAGGTGTTTGAGAAAGAATGCTTGCATTTTATTTAAAATGTATTAGCTTAGCCACAAAAACTGCCAGTATTTCAGTGGAGGAATCTGTAATTCTGAGAGAAAATCATCACATGTTTCTTCTGGCTTAGAGGCTTGCTTACCTTGGCACTAAGTTGTTAACATGGGTGCAAATGATGTGTCTGCTCTTGACTTGATCAGAGCATGCTTTGTTTTTTGACGTTCATTTCTGTTTTCATTGTTGGTACTGAAAAATGCTCACAATTGGTGGTTCTTTTTTTTTTTTTTTTTGCAGAAAGACTTTAAAAAGACAGGAGAAATTGACCCTACGTCAGTAATAACTCCAAAGGACCCTGGAGACATTCCAACATTTGATGAATGGAAGAAGAAAGTCATGGAAGTGGAGAAAGAAAAGAGTAAGTTCAGGATTCATTAGTTTGGTCTAAATACAGACCACTGTCATCTTGTACTAGATTTGAATAGTGAGACTGTCTCAGTTTGGAATTCAGCCTGGAACTTCATTTTTCTGCTAGAATTACATAATTAATAGCCTGCATTATATAAAAGCAGTGAACAGAAGTTCCCTGACAGTGAAAATACTGTTTGTTTGTGTGGTTTGTTATAGTAGCAATATTTTCTTGTTCCTAGGTCAGTCAATGCACCCTTCTGCTGTTGGTGGGCAGCATTCCACTAAAAAGGTCCAGAAAAACAGAAATAATTATGCCTCTGTAGAGTGTGGTGCCAAAATTTTGGCAGCAAATCCAGAGGCAAAGGTAAGCATTTACTAATTATTAGTGCACATTATTTCAATGTACTGTTATGCAAGAAGTAGTACAAAGTACACTTAAAACTGAACACTGATTCGTGATTTTTTTATCCTGTGTTTGGCTTTATTGGGATTTTGATTTATAAAAATGGGACATGAACAGTGATCTGTGCCTTTAAGAGGGATTGCTGTAGAGAACTTGATGTCTTTTTTAAGTGAATTCAGAAGGGGAGCAGGGTCTACTTACTATAGAAACTGAACAACTGAACAAAGTTATATTACAGATCTCACCTTAGTAAATAATCCATGATTGTCCCAAGGTAGTATGGCATACCGTGTCCTGTATATTTTCTTGCTTAGAATGTTGTGAAACTTGAGACTAGTCTACAAACTTAATATCCAGCTTAGTTTTAGAAAGAGGGGGAAAATTCTCGATGCTGTGTTGATATCTCCCATGCAACTTAAAATACTATTTCTTTTCTTTATCCAGAGCACTTCAGCTATTTTGATGGAAAACATGGACCTTTATATGCTCAATCCTTGCAGTACTAAAATCTGGTAGGTTACTGAGATTTACTTTTATGACAGGAGTGATTACAGTCTTCCATTGCAATGGGACTGTGTCCTGTGAGACCGACTTGACCTTGGTGTGTTGGTGCTTGGAATGAGTAAGGAACTTTGACAGAATTAGCACAAGATGATTTATTATGTCTCCCATAGAAATGTAGCTCTGTTATTGAGAAGTAATATTAAGGTGATATTTTTATTTATCTTAATGTTTATAGGTTCTGCATAATTATAATCTTCTGGCAGATAAAGTACTTGAGCATTCAACTAAAGATTTTGGTTTCTTTCCATGGCTGTCAAATAATTGCAGTACAGGTGAACAGAACTTACCATTTACTAACTGGTATTTCAGGTGTGATTTAAATTATGTTTGCTGTGCTTAGTTTTTTCATTCTGTGGTTTGATGCCTTTGAGTACAAGATGGGTGAAGCTCTTGTAGCTGCAGATGCTATCTAGAGTTACTAATGTAGATATTCAGGAAAATATCACCAGTAATTCTGAAGGGAGCCACTGGTGTTGCCTCCTTATTGTACATCATTTTTGTAGTGTCCTTATATCCAGTGAAGGATGCAGTTATGATGTAAAGAGCTGGAGATTGTAACTGCAGAAGGAAAAGTCTTAATGAAATATTTTCTTTTTGTCTTTAAGGTTTGTTGTTGAGCTCTGTGAACCAGTTCAAGTAAAGCAATTTGACATCGCAAATCATGAATTATTCTCTTCTACTCCTAAAGACTTTCTGGTGTCAATTAGTGACAGGTATGTTATCTCAACTCCTCCTTTCAAATGAAAAATGAAATAATTATCAGATGAAAGGCTTTATAAAGCATGGTCTGTATATGTTTGTTATTATGCAAAGTGTAATGTACTGTGAAGTTTCATGGATTTTCTTTATGTGTATATATTATCAGTTGCTAGCATTTTGTTCCTTTGCCACCTTAAAAGTTAAAAGGAAAAATTTGTTGACAAGTAGCAATGAAGGAACAGAATTTATACCCTAGCTAGGTTATGGATGGCAGATTATATAATTCCTTAACAGAACGCTGCTGAGGTTGTGGGCTGTCTCTCCCCTTGTCATTCAGACCATTTTCACATGGTTGAAGCTGTTTTCAATGCTGAACTCTATGCAACCCCCCACAAATTATTCAAAAAGAAAAAAAAAAGTAGTACACCATTGAGAAATTGGAAGAGGGTAAGAGTGCTACAGGTTGGCTGCTTAGAGGGTGGCTTTGAGATGATTTAGGCAGTGTTGTGCCCCCACTGCTTTCTGTGAGCAAGCAGATAATTCTGGTCTGTGAATGAGCAGATGTTCACACAGTGCATCAGAAAAAACTCCCTTTCTTCTTGGGTGCTTAAAGCATGTAGATTGAGACTTTCAACACTTGGTTTGTTGTGTAGTTCTGACTCTGCTCACAGTTTTCTACTGCTTGCTTACAGTAATATAACCTGTCATGTGATGCGTTCTTCAGTGTTCATCTGAGGTGCCTTTATTGTAGACTGGCTGAATTTCAGTAATTGGATCAAGTCTGGGGATTTGTCCTTCAAGGGCTTGCATGCTGTCATAAATATGTGAAGAGGTACTGCTGAGGTTTTGTGTTGAGAACATTTCTGCTGTCTTGCAAGTGGAAAGAAAAAATTTATTTCTTCTCTGGAAAGACACTAGGGGAAACTTGGACGAATATCTGTAAACAGTGTGTTCTTGCATTTCATTATGGGCTCCATTGTTTCCTTTCTAGGTATCCAACAAACAAATGGATTAAATTAGGTACTTTCCATGCCAGAGATGAGAGAAATGTTCAAAGCTTTCCTCTGGATGAACAGATGTATGCAAAATATGTTAAGGTAACCTAATACTGCAAAAACATCCACGCTTCTCAGGGAAGGAGGGGTTTGCTGGGTTTCCCCTGTATAACAACATCCAGAGAAATGTGTTATCAAAGCCTGCCTTATCATTAATTGCCCTTGGTTTGTTAGTGGCCCCAGTTGGGATTGGCTGTGTACTAAACCCTGGTCACTGTCATGAGCCTATTGCCTTCCTCACACTGGTAATTGAGAGGATCCTGGGAAGCACCTATTGTCTTGTGTCCAAGTGAAACTTAGGTGATACCTGAATTAAGAAGAATCTAGACAATGCTGTATTCTTTTTTACTTAATCAGCTGTTGCCTGAACGTAAGATCAGAAGAATCTTGACCTATTTTGTTTCTTGGCTGTACCTGCTTTATGTATATATATATCTTTATCTATCTAGATAGATAGATGTATATATACATACACACTGCACACTGTCTCACTCCTTGGAGCACAGATCAGAATGTGCATATTGATATTCTTGTACTGTGCTGTGCTGCTTTAAGTGGATCTGAAAGAGTGTTTGAGTATTGGTTCTCATTAGTAGACTCAAAGTGCAGTTTTGTAGTTACTCAGTCATAACTCTGACTCAGGAAAATTATTTAAACTCACTGCTACTGGAGCATTGCCATGATACCTCCACCTTCAAAATAGCTTGCATTAAGCTACCTTTACTCAGGAGACTCAAAAGAGAATAAAATTCCATAAATAATTAATGTGGTACTTTAACTGGGATAAAAGCTCTTGTGAAAATATTGGGTTGTAGTGAAGGTTTAAATCCAAACAAAGTACAGACCTTTTAGGTCCTCCTCAATGTTATCTTTCAATTATTGTACTGCCAAAAAAAAAAATTAATTTGTGCTACTGAATTACGCTTTGTGCTTTCATGAAGACGTAGCTATGAATGATAGTTGTCTAACTTCTCTACCCAGAAATTCTGCATGAGTCACAGAATAAAGATTGCATTTATTTTTAATTCTGTTTTCTGGCTGAATTAATGCCTTAAGGTAGCTGGCATCTTGCTTGTCACTGAAATTCCGGAATTCCAGTAGATGCTGCAGCACTTAATCCCTTGCTGGATACAGTGCTCTGCCTTGAATAATAAAACATGGTAAAATTTTCAAAGGTTTGTTCTTGTAATGTTTTCACTTTATAGTGCAAAATGTTAGCAAGTTCTGAGTATGTCTAGTCTACAGAAGAAGAGTCTAAAAAGTTTTCATAAAGTTAAATTTTCTGAAGTGGCTTACTGAACTTGTATCAAAAATAATGGAATTTTTTTTGTAAGAGTGCTTTCATGGGAATATTTGTCTTGCTCTCACTTGCAGATTATTACAGTCCTCCAGTGATAGTATCTACATAGTGGCTTAATAAATACATTCTACACTTACAAATTAATTCAGATTAAATAAATACCAGTGTACAGTCAAGGTTCCACTAGAAATACATAGATGACTGAAAATTCCAAGTCTGTCATCAGCTGCTCTTTTTCTTCCAGTTGTACTTCTATAAATTGAAGTATTTTATAGTGAATTGAAGCAGCAGCAGTACATAGAATGCATGCTACGTGGGTTTGTTTTTCCTTTTGAGTCACTTTCTGTAATCTTTGCTCCTTAAGGGGGGAAAAATACACTTAGTACATTTAACACACTTCAGAATTCTGTCTGCAGTGATGCTGCCCCGAAAAATGGAATAACTTAAATTCATTAATAAAACACTTGTTGCATGTGACCTTCAATCTGCCAGGTACAAGGGCTAAATGAAATCTTGCTACCCACGGCAGATGAAGTAGTATTAATTCTTCATAGCTTGTCATCTTAGGCATTTATAGTGCTGAAATAAAACCAACAGGACTCTCTAGTTGCCTGTGGCATGTGTTCAGCCTTTGTACTGACATCTACTTTTTTTTTTTTTCTCCTTTCCTTTCTCTCGCTTCAGATGTTCATCAAGTACATAAAGGTTAGCAACCTCTTCTTTTGGAATGGTGGATGCATGGGGCTTGGGGTGTTCTCTGCTCTGGCTCAGCACTTTAGTGCATGGCAAGAATAAATCTTTCGGTCTTTTCTGCTGTGGGCAATCTGCAACTCTCTTAAGTAAACCAAACTTGGAATTTCAAGATCAAATGTGTATGTTAAATGAACTCATGACTGTGGGTCTTTGGAGTTTTATTTGAAGTACCTTTCATTTTTAGGTGGAGTTGATATCACACTTTGGATCGGAACATTTTTGTCCTTTAAGTCTTATAAGGTAATACTTTATATTTTGTTTAGTCTTTCTACCTCCTTGCAGTGAGGATTAGTTGTAATAGCTGGGCAACAAGTTGTAGTTTTCAACTGAAGTTGTTTGTAAGTATTGTGAATTGAAGTAGTTGCCTGATTTACCTGCTGTGTAGTGTCCTTCATGTCTGTTTAAAGAACCTTTGAATCCTTTTATTTGGTTCTCCAGTATGGAAGGAATAATTTATATTTACAGGGGAAGGGGGGTGAGGAAGCAGGAGCTGAGAGCAGCTTTTTACAGCAGGACATGAACTTTTCAAGGCTGACCAAGCAAAACAGCAAACAAGTGGTGAACTGAAAAGGGCAGGTGTGGTGGGTGCTTTTGGGAAGCTGCTGTGTTGCTTGGCGCCACAGGTGCATGCAGTTAGTAATGCTTGGAATATCTGAGGAGAAACACCTGTGTATTTGTAGTTCAGAGAACCATCAGCCTCTGTACTGCTCCTAAAACACAGATTTTGAACCTGGGAACTCTGTAGGGTTTTAAGTCAAACCACATTTTCAGTTGACAAGACTACTTTAAATCGGATTGGTTTGGTTTAATTTTGGCAGAATAGGTCAAAGAGAATATAGTATACAAAGTCAAGTAGTTCTGAATAGATACTCCTAAAGTAAGTCAAGGTGAAGCTGAAGAGGAGGTGTAAGAGCTCATGGAAAGCTTCAGACAAGGAAGTCTAGGTATGAGTTCGAGTTAAAAAGGAAGAAAAGACTCTTTGGAATTAGAATGAGAAGCAGGATCTTGTTTTGGTTCAGCCCTTGAAAGTCCTTGCAGTGAACTTTGTAGCTACAACTTTGAGAAAATAAACATCCCTGCTGCTTGAACTTGGTTAACTGAATGCAACTGCTGTATCACTTATTTGCTACATAAAGATAGTATTGCTTATCAATTATGTCACATAATTACCAATAATAGGTTTTTATTTTAAAACATTGATCACAGGGTATTTGGTACTAGCATGGTTGAAGAGTATGAAGAAATAGCTGATTCTCAGTATCAGTCTGAACGGCAAGAACTCTTTGATGAAGATTATGGTAAGCAAATATTTTGTGCGTTGTTAGCCATTCAGACAGCTCTTGTGCTGGTCTGGTGGCTCATTATTTCATGCCCATGATAAAATATTTGACTGTTAAATTTACTTGTTGACAGTGTTTCAGCATTTCTGGACTTTCCACAATCCTTTCAAGTTTTAAACAATATGTTTAAATGTAGCCATGTGGAGGGTGGCTTTAAAATGCTTGTAATAAGTCTCTATTTCGCCTGGCAGAATAGACAATTTCTTCGTGTGCTGACAGTACTAAAGCATTGCTAAAATAAAGCAGCTTACACAAAACAGTTTTATTCTTAGTGTCCATTTCAGTTTGTAATCTGACCTCAAAGTTTATTTCTGTAGTTTTATTTTCACACTGTCAAATTAACATCATTGAATGACATGATAAATCTAGAAGTTTAGATTCTCTGCCCATAACACATTTAATTCTGATAGTCACGGGTTGTTCTTCTTTACACATAGATTATCTATTGGATTATAACACAGGGGAAGAAAAATCTTCAAAAAATCTTCTTGGTTCTGCTACAAGTGAGTATGACTTAGAAAAAGTTATTGCTGTGCTTGAAACAAGGTGTGTTAATTGAAATTGGAATGACTTTGTCATGCAACATCTACAACTTCCGTATTGTTCTACGGAAACAATTTACTGGAATTCCTATTTAGTTTCATAGGAATAAATAACAATTTGAAGTTGGGATATCACTCTGAGTGTTCTGAAAATAGTACTTTCAATTTCTAAGGATATCTATTTTGTGGAAACTTGTTTTCTGTACTTAAGGATCCTGAGCACTTAAAATAATGTGAAAGTTGTATAGGGCTATAAATAGCCAATTCTAAAGTATTGCTGAACTTTTATTTGGAACTTGGAAATCTATGTTTAATGTACTTAATTTATAGGAGGTGATATAAAGATTCTTTGTACAACTTGAGGGAGAGGGAAGGATGGAGAATACTATTTCTGAGAAGGTGTTATGTTAACATAGTAACTTATGTTCTTCATAAGGGCTGTGTATGTTTTTTGAGAGAACTAATGGTTCTTGACTATCTCTTCTCACTTTTCCCATTGGAAAACCTGCTGGTGTAGGGTTTGTTTGGCTAAGACTGCTTGAATATTCTGTTTTAATGGTATTCTTAACTGCTGAATTATTCAGCATAGTATCAGCTCCACACAGCATTTTCTAAGGAGCTCTTGCACTGTGCCACTCTTCCTTCTGTCCCAGTTAATGAAGATTTGTTATTGTAGTGTATATTTGCTCTCAGTTAATGCTCTTTGGAGTCAGGCTTTACTTTCATCCTGTAGTGGATCAGAGCTACAGATTCTTTGATACTTTTTCCTAGAACATGGTTGTCTCCTGAGAATTAGGAGGTCATGACTAGAAATATTCACAGCTTAGAACAGGTTTTAAAAGGGAAATAGAGGAAAAAGCAGTTTAGTTCTAAATGTTTGCCTCTCAGAGATGAGATAAAGCAGTAAATTCTTCCCTGACACTGCTTCTCTCTTATCTGTGACTTTCAAACTTTTTATCTACAAGCTTTCTTGATGATGCATATTCCACATGATCTGTCTGCAAGGGCAGTATTGCAAGTTTATGATCACTGTCTGAACAGTGACTTTTATGTTAGTTTTTTAGAGCACTAAAGCTAAGATTAAGAGATTTGAAACACCTGTTGCTGACGGTGCTCAGCTGTCTCTGTAATGCACTGAAACGTTGCAGTGATCATTTAGTTCTGGCTGCTGGAGCTTGTTATTGAGACTTTTCCTCTCTGCCAGGGTAGTCAGTGCTCTTCTTTTGGAAAGAGTAGAGTTTGTGGGTGCTGGTTTTTTGTGGTGTTTTTTTTATATCTACATACTTAGATAAGTGTGACTGACTTCCATTTTGCATCATTTGTCTTAAATGTGCAGTGAGGAAGAGGGTCCTCTTAGGAGGACATGTAGGGATTCTCAGACATTTAATAAGAAGCATTCTGTAGTTTTTCACTAGGCTTTACCTTTGAGGGTGGCTCACTGTTCTTTCTCCTGCCATTCTTCCAGATTGTAAGGCTTCTATACCAGCTCTGTACTCTCATTTTCTGCTTCTCTGTCAACAGTAAGAAACCATCCATAGCTCAAGTTTAGCATCTTCTGCTGTGTTCTGGAGGAAAGGCAGAACCAAAGTTTAGGACAGAACTTTCTGAAGCCCAAGGAATTTGTCATGACTACTAAAATGCCTCTCTCACATTATGAACTTGGCCATGTGCTGTACACTGCCAGGTGTATGTTGGTGGGTGGAGGAGAAATGGGCAAAATGAAACTAACTTGTGTTTATAATATGGTGCTCTTTACCTGTTCCTCATCTTCTAAATAAGCCTGGCAATTATGTTTGTTTTCCATATCAAGACCAAAGATTAGCTGCAGTTAATATATGTGCTGATGGAGAGCAGGTCCTCTTGGAGTTTACTTCTGTGAATTCGGGGAGGACAGAACTCTTCTACTTAACAGGTCCTTAAAAGAAATATATATCTGTGGACATTGTTATGGTACAGGTTTCTAGCTTATACACTTACCCTTTGAAAGAAACAGCTGCATCCAGTGTAATAGAATGACCAGACTTTTTAATGTCCTTACAGTGTGATTTGTTTCAAGCAAGTATTGCAAAATAACAGATTTGTCAGTGCTGCTGATCTCTGGGCCCTCTGTGTCCTTGTTGAGTAGTTGTTGTCTTTTTTAGATGCTATCCTAAGTATGGTGAACATTGCTGCTAATATGCTTGGAGCCAAAACTGAAGAGTCAGCTGAAACTGAAGGTATTTTTTTTAGATTAAAAGCATTCTGGAAAGTTTTCATTTCTCTTTGTTGATTTGTTTAATTTTTTTGGTGAGGAGTTGGATGATTTGTGTTTAAATAACTTTTTTTCACCTTTTGTAGCATACCGGATTAGTATCATAGAATTCTTATGTGAAAAGTGAAACAAAGATGCTGAATTTGCTGAGAAGGGAACCCCTACAAAGATGGCACATGCTTGTTCAGCTTTATTTGGAGATCCTTACTGTCTGTTGTACTCAGCTTAAGTTGTAAAGTCCTAATTTGCTGCTTGTTTCTGGAAGTATTTTGAGATTGTCCACATCATATTCATAAACTGTCAGTAGCACTTTCATTCAAATAACTTTGGATGGCATCTGCAATTAATTGGATAGTGCAGTTAATAATAAAAATACCCCAATAATAACCCCAAACTTCAGAATTTGTTGAAAACAAAGATCGTACTTGAATTTTTATGTTCACATTTTCCTCCTCCCTGCAGCAGGGAACAAAAGTGTGTCTGAAAATGTCACTGCCACCCCTGCAACTTCAACAGCTGCCCCAAGACTGCCTGAACCAACACCTGTTCCTTCACCAGAGTAAGTGATTGCTGTTGGGGTTTTTGTCATGTGCTCCTAGCAGAGACTGACGTGTGCCAGTCTGGAATCTTTGGTAGTAGAATGCTCAGGTGTGGCGTGCAGACTTAAACAAGTGAGAAGGCAAGTATTTGGTAAAATCTGTACTATGATAATGGCACTAACCAGGGCAATTTATTTAGTTCCTGTTTATTATAGCTATTTCCATCACGATATGTTTTGACACAGAAACTGACTTAATACTGGTCCAGGTTTTGTGGTTGTCTCCTACATGGGAGACTCATTAGGAATGTAAGTTGTATTGCTGAAACTTCAGCTAAATTATATTGACAAAAGTTCTGTTTTAGAAAGTAATACTTTTGCTAGACTTCCTTTAATGAGAATATGTGTGCAAATATACAGAATGAGGTTGAGAAGAGTTGTGTAAAGATTCTCTGTTGGTTGTATTTCAACAATTGCTGAGAATTGATTTGGCTGCTTAGAGCCAAGGCTACCTCTTAAATGTTAAGACATGACTTGTGTTGTATTTATTGGTTTTATGGTTTTCCATCACTCTGATTGCTGTGAGACTGAGGAATGTCAGTGGGAAGGTTGCAATTCTTGCATTTGAGGATTGCAGCAGCGGATTAAGGTGCTTTCTGTGTAAGAATTTAGATATTTGAACTGGTGACTCTTTTCAGGGGTGAGGGAAGGGACAATATCTGATTGAGAAGACTTTCTGTTTAAGAGGCAGGGGTTGAAATAATTTGTTTGCATATTGGAAGTGAAAAACACTGGAGAAAATACTATATTGCAGAATTTTTGACTATCTCCAAACTGGCCTTTCATCACTGGACTAAGCTTTGCTGATTTTCTAAAAGATCCTATTTTTGCAGTCTTCTAGAGCAGGGGTGTAAACCTGTTGAATTAACACCTTATCTTTAACTCTTCTGTTGTAGACTTGTTACTACAGGTATTCCACAGATAGATAAAGAGCAGTTAATGGTGGATTTGACTAAAGAAAGCCCTATTGTTCAGCTAGTGCAAGAGTATGAGGAAGATACAAGCCAGTCCACAGTAACCTTGCTGTCCAGTGATGACCAGGAAGAAGAAGCAGCAGCGTGGTTTGAGCTTGAGACAGAGAAGTACTGCTATGACATGGCAGCAGTGTGTTGTATTTCCACCTTCTCGGAATACCTGTTTAAATGGTGCTCAGTTGCAGTGGCCATGCATCGGCAGCACAGTAAAACTGAAAGTGAACAAAGGCCAGGGTACCCTGTGGATGTGCAGCAGCCACAGCCAGCTCTGACTGAATCTGCCCACACAGCAGTGGATGAGCCTCTGCCTGAGCTGTTGGACAGCAAAGCTGAGAGACCCCCTGGACCTACTGTTGCAGTTGACTTCAGTGCAGTCCATGAGGAGATCAGTAATGAGACCACAGAGTCAATTGAACTGGAGCCAAGCCACCCTCAAACTGTCTCTCAGTCCCTCCTCCTAGAAGTTACTTCCCAAGTGAAGCCATCCCCAACAACAGACATGGTGTTGGAGCCTGCAAAAGAAGACACAGGCCAGGTGGCACCAAGGGTGACTCCCCAGGTGGATGTACCAGAGATCAGCACTGAAACAGAAAAGGCTGAGAGCTCAGTTGTAGAAGAAAGCCCTGAGACCAGTGTGGCCACTGAGGTAAAGGAGATGAGCACAAGAGAGACTGTTGCCACTCCAGTGATTTCAAAGCCTACGGAGACTGTTCTGCAGCCTGAAAACACATTGGACATAGTAGCCAGTGATACTGTGGAAGGAAAGGAGAGCACTCCAGAAGTGCAGAAACCTGTTTTGCCTCCTGTTGAGTCTTCTGTATCTGCTGAAACAAAGGAGGACGATCAGGCAGCTGACGAAGCTTTAATGGCAATTCAGGTCTCTGGGGGACCACAGAGAACAGCTACAGACTTCTATGCTGAATTGCAGAATTCAACAGATCTGGGCTATGCCAATGGGAATCTTGTTCATGGATCTAATCAAAAGGAGTCCGTCTTCATGCGCCTGAACAATCGCATAAAAGCCCTGGAAGTCAACATGTCCCTCAGCAGCCGTTATTTAGAAGAACTTAGTCAGAGGTAAGTCTGAGGACAGCTGATGAGAGTCCACCCTATGAAAAATAGTACAGGAGAAGTTGGGCAGAGTGTAAATCACAGCATAAAGCTTTATGGAAAACTGAGAGAAGTACCTAATTCTAGTTGGCTGTTGTAAGTACCTAATTCCAGATGTCTGTGTGTGACAGGACTTCCCTCTCTGTATTTCAGATACAATCATGTTTATTTTGGTTTGAGGAATATTGCTGTGGGTTTTTTAAAAGGAAAAAGTGTTGTAAGGATGTAGGCACTAATCCTGTTAATAATTCTTTCAACAAAAGGGCACATCCTTCTGTTCAACTGAATGCCACAGACCCACAATGCCTTCTTTATTGAATTGTTTCCACTTAAACTACTGTGTTATCTCTAATAACTCTAGCTTCCCTCTTCACAGTCACTTACTCAGCAAGAGCATTCTCTGAGGGATGTGTCTATATATTAGTGTTTATCTGCAGTGCTCCTTAGGCACAGGAGGCTTGGGGTGATGTACCCATTTCAGAATTGGTTCCAAGGAAGGGGCTCTTTGTAATATTTGCTGTGCAGAGTGAATTCCAGTAAATTGACACTGAGCTTGAAGGTGTTGAAATAGATTTGACTTTAACCTTGGAGAAAAAACCAAACCAAACCCTAGAAAAAGACACACTTGTTCTACATGTGAAACTTAAAAGCAAATACCACTTGATGTTTAAATAAAACTCTTTGGGCAAAGGGAAGGTTTTTGCTGGCATAGTCATGTTTTCTGAAGGCAAGTCTAAGCTGAGAAGTTTTGTGCACTGGTATTTCAGATTTTAAATGCTTTTTGTTTTAGGTACCGAAAGCAAATGGAAGAAATGCAGAAGGCTTTCAATAAAACAATAATAAAACTTCAGAACACCTCAAGAATAGCAGAGGAGCAGGTATGGTTTATTGGAGTATTTGTGTTTTCCTAATTAGGAAGGTTTACTTCTAATGAAGAATTGCATGGAGGTACAAAAATACTTTTTCAGTTGAGCTGTATATGTGCCTTTTAAAAGCATCCATTCCATGCTTCCCTATTTTTCTCTGTAATAAAATTTTTAGGTATGTTCCCAGTTGTTTTAGAATAAAACCATTTTGAGCTCTGCTTTCTGATTTTGTATTTGAAAAAAAAATCAGTTGTCAGTGGGTAATGGCTAAAATTCTTCAATGTTTTTGGCAATTAAAAAGTTATTCAGGCCAGATCCAACCTTTGTCTCTTGGTTGTAGCTGTGCTCAAAACAATTTTTTTGACTTGGTTGGTTTTTCTGATTTAAAGTATAGATAGACAATTTCCCCACTGCTGCAGAAGAGACCAAGCCTACAAAAAGGCAGAGTTGGGACAGTAATGGCTTAGGCCAAGTTTGCATTTAAAAGTCTAGTGCATGTAACAGAAGCTTTACTTCATTCTTTAAAACGTGGGTTTTCCCTGCTGTGCCATCCTGGTTTTCCTGAGCAGCTGTGCATTAGAACACTCACTAAACCAGCTGTGGATATGGCATAGCAGACTTGATCCCAAGCTGTCTGAAAGTTTCTAAAGTGCAGTCCCAGGCCTGCAGTTTGCCCATCCATCAACAGCAAAGAAAATGGCAACTTCATATGTTTTCCCTTTTCTGGTGTTTTTGGGGGTTTGGTTGGTTGGTTGGGTTGGTTTTGGGTTTTTTGATTTTTTTTTTTTTTTTTGGGGGGTTTTTTTAATTGAAGAGTATCAGTGCTGGTCAGTCTTAGGTGCTCCTCTTGATTAACCTCCCCAGTATTCTGCTCACCTTCATTAATTTCTCATAGGATTAAGAGTCCTGTTAGGGCTCTTTGCAGGGAGCAGTTGGTGGCTGCAAAGGAGTTGTTCCTGGCTGGTTTGGGCTCCTGTCATTAAGTGATTGGCTTGCCTGGTCCTGGAACAGCAGCTCTGCATCAGCCCTTAGACTGGAGCTGTGGCTGGTCATCTGCACATTTATCCTGTGGGCTCCTGACAGTGACTCTGTGGAGCTGGCTGCTCCTCTGCCTGTAGTGAAGACAGCAGAAGTCACTGTAATGAAATGCACTTGGCATCATGTTAGAAATGTTACTTGACATGTAAAAATGTTACGTGACAGCTGTGTTGAAAACAATGCTGAATAGGCCATGTGACTACCAAGTGCCTGGCTGTGTCAGACAGAAAAAACCTGTGAGTGCAAATGATGGTGGGAACCTGGCAACTGAGAGCATGACCATGACTCTGTTAACACAGGATCAGCGTCAGACAGAAGCAATCCAGCTGCTCCAAGCACAGCTCACCAACATGACACAGCTGGCTTCCAATCTGTCAGCGACTGTGGCCGAATTAAAACGTGAGGTAATTACAATTCAGCAGTATGGCACGAGAACGCAGAGGAAATAGATGCATAAACATCTCTATTTGATGAGACCGGAGTTTTTAAATGAAGCTTTACATTGAGTTATCTGTAGTGTTGCTTTCAACCTCCTTTATCCTAAACTTCTAGCTACAAATTTGAGTAGCTTGAGCTGTCTTGTGCACAGCAAAATTGGTAATAATTACTGCAGCCCCACTAGTCCCATGATTGTAGTCTGAGCAAAGGCACCCTTCTCCTTTCCCCACTGGCTCTTGTCATCTTTTGAGATTAGGAGAATCTTGGCAACAATATTAGGAACGTTTTCTCTCAAATGTTTACATTCTGCCTGCCTGGCATTTCAAGCAGTACCATAAACATGACCTTTTATATTTTGTGTATATTGCCAAAGACCTCCCTTAGCTGTTTTCTGACACTTAGTGAGACTCCTCTTTTGATGCCTGGCTGGCTAAGCTCCTGTTTGAGTGCTGTGGTTAGTGAAACCACATAGAATCAAGTGATTATAATGATTATTCTGTGAAGTACTGCAGTGTCAGCTGATAAAAAGTATAGTTTAGATTTTCCATAGTATTGCATCCATGTCAACTGTAAAACCACAGAAGTTACTTCTGAGCACACTTTCTTACGGGAAGTGTATTGCTTTCAGGTAGGTTTGGATGCTCTTTGCAAGGGGTGGCAGCTTCTCAAGTTGTGCTGGTACCACAGGCAGAGAAATCTTGTCCTGTGTTAGCAGCTACTGGGATTTAGCCTTCACTCTTTGAATGCTGCACAGACAATAGGCTGCATCAAACCTCCCAAAAAATTACTCAAATGTGAACAAGTGTTTAGTAAAATTGAAGATAAGTGAGTTGAAAACATGGCATTTGTCTTTTGAATTTTAAAAAACAAGAATAATAATATTATGAAATTATTCTCTCTTCAATAATTGTCTCACATTCCTGCAGGTTTCTGATCGACAGACTTACTTGGTGATTTCACTGGTTCTCTGTCTCATTCTGGGCTTGGTGCTTTTTGTGCAGAGGTGCCGAAGCCCTTCTCAGTTCTGTGAAGATTACCTCTCAAAAATTCCCAAAAGCAATCACTACCCTAGCCCCAAAAGGTAATGTATTTATATTTGAAACTTAATTGTTCTTGTAGCTTTTTTTATAATTCCTAAGTCTGCTGGTACTGACGTATTTGCTTTTAGTTCTGAGTTTTCTTTCTGCACAGTTAGAATTGATAGAAAAAGCTATCGAACACTCTTCTAGCAGCATTTTGGGACTACTACACTTAACATGCCTTGACAACTTGTTGCAAACACAGAACTGTGTCTGTTGCCAGGCTTTCTTGAGCAGCTCAGTAAATAATTCTGTCTTTCTGCCAAGAATGCTTCTTGATGAGATGTGTATGACAAAGTTCTAAGAAAAATGTGTTAAAAAAGCTTTCTGGAATTTCCTAGGTGTTTTTCCTCCTATGATGATATGAATTTGAAGAGAAGAACTTCCCTTCCACTGGTCAGATCACAGTCTTTTCAGCTAGCTGGGAAAGAAGGTATTATTCATGTCATACATGTAGTCTGTAGTGTTCTCTTAGTGCTGCACAGTGTGTAGTTCATGTATGTCTTCTGTAGGACAAGGTAGTTTGTGAATAAGTTACCAGATAGAGAACTGTGCTGAATTATGCTAAAACCTTAAATACAGTTTTTGCCATCAGTTATATTCTGCTCTGCAGATGTTTTTTGGAGTTAGAAGCAATCAATGCAGGTCTGCAAAGCTGTGAAGCTTGCAGAAAGTAGCTTTTTTTTTTTTTTCTTGTAAATTCCAGATGTGGGAAGTCTGAGTGCCCTACTTTTCAGAAGTCCTGATAGCCTGTGTTTGAAACTTGGCAGGTATTTAGGATTCAAATTTAGCAACTTCAGTAAGAAAAGTTAGACCATTTATCTTGGTGTGGGTATGAGGAATTATGTGGTCTTACCAGTTTTCACGTTAGACTTGGGACAACTGAATTTTGATTTCTTAGGCCTTCACTGTCATGGAAAGCCAAGTGTTGCAGATCATAGTAGCTACCAAGTATGCTGTGACACAGCTTTTCTGGGTGCAGCAAACTTGCTTCAAAGGTTTTTGTACTGTGAATAAAACTGCATGAAAACTTGTAAGTTGAGTTGGGAATGTGGTGCAGTGAAGACTAGCTAAGGCCCAAACTATACTTTTTCAAAACCACACTTTTCCCAAGTTCTCCCCTGTTGGTCTTATGCTAATCTGAAAATCTGTCTTATTGATAGGTGCACATGCTTCTGTCCTGTCAGGGGAAGGCTGCACATTAAACACTGTTATACTGGTAACAGTTTGTTTCCCTATAATTCAACTTTTGTTGACTCCTGCTCCTTTTCCCCAAAGGATGTTCTCTGCACCTCTCCAGTGGCCAAATCTGTCAGAAGGCCAAGTGTTCTCAAGTGTGTGTCACTGACAGCTGTCATGACAGCACAGGGGGGTTTCTCTGTGTGCTGATTCACTTGCAGCACTTGTGTTGTGCCCCCCTTAGAAAAAAATGTGCCTGTTAAGTGGAATATTTTGTCAGGCTGCTGTTTAGTTAGGATTGTGTTGCTCTAGAGCTGGCAGTGTCAGGACTGCTGAGTGTATGTTCCCTCTCTTACAGTGGATGCAGAGGACCTGTACATTGTAGAACCCCTGAAGTTTTCCCCAGAGAAGAAGGTACTGTGCTGTGGGGAGGGAGGGCCGGTGGGCTGAGGTGTTTCTGCTGGCGGGTGGTGCACGTCTTGGCTGCTCTCCCTGCTGGTTCCTAGGCTTGGCTTGGATGCTCTGCTTGCTTTCCAGAACCTCACAGTTTCTTTTTTTCCCCTTGTGGTTTCAGAAAAAGCGTTGCAAGTACAAAAGTGAAAAGCCAGAGACTATTAAGCCGACAACAGAGCCTCTGCACCCCATAGCCAACGGGGAGATTAAAGGAAGGAAGCCCTTCACGAACCAGAGGGACTTCTCTAACATTGGGGAAGTTTATCACTCTTCCTATAAGGGCCCTCCATCCGAAGGAAGCTCCGAAACGTCGTCACAGTCTGAGGAGTCCTATTTTTGTGGCATTTCAGCATGTACGAGTCTGTGCAATGGACAGACCCAAAAGACAAAAACTGAGAAGAGGGCTATAAAACGAAGACGGTCTAAAGTTTCAGACCAAGGGAAGCTCATAAAAACTCTAATACAGACTAAGTCAGGGTCAATGCCAAGTCTGCATGACATAATCAAAGGAAACAAAGATATAACAGTGGGAACACTCGGTGTCACGACAGTTTCTGGACACATCTAAACCTAGCTGAACTTCTCAAACAGGAGAGTGTTTGTTCGTTTGAGAACAGTCTGTGGTATTCTGTGGGAGGACAGTGGGAGACGAAGAGCTCAACTAATTGGAAAGTACTCAGAAATTTGGTTTCTGCCTTTTTAAATAGATGGGATTGTGTCAATCTTGGCTATAAGCTGCAGCTTTACAAGGCTGATAATTTCCTATGAGAACAGCTTGGGGGGAGGGAGGGCAGGGTTCATTTTATAAAGGTTTTTTTTCACAGTTCCTGGGGCAGAGATTTTTTGAAACCCAGTTTGTTGGGTGGAATAGGGATAAAAGCCTAATCCTCTTCCTTTAGCTTTGTTCCTATTTCTTGCACCTTCCCATATTTATGTGCCTTTTGTCTATTTATAATGCCACTGGAAGAGGGGAGATACAATTGTTTGTCATTTGATTTATTTTGTAATTTCTCTAGCTTCTTTTGAAGATGCAACACTACAGTGCTGTAAAGGGACATGTGTTGGCCTTCAGCTGGACTCGGTAATGTGGACTGGATACTGTAAAAATACCAATGGATGGACTTGCCTGACTAGATTCTGGTTTTGCAAACTCTGTTGAGGAAAACCTCTCACCAGGGATGGTAATTGTGTTTACTTGCACCTTCAGTCACAATCAGAGCTGTAGTCTGATGTGTGAATTCAGTGACGGTGGCTCTTCAGGATTTCCTGTGCACATGGAATCTGAGGCTGAGGAATGCATTTGTCATCTGAATGGCCTGCTGCAGTTCTCTGGAGGAGGTGGATGAGGAATGCTCTCTGTGCTGAGTTGAGGGAAAGCTCAGCTGAAGAATGAGGGTGCATTCTAGGAGCTGGCTCTGGGTGTGTTGAGTTTGCAAAGCCTGGCAGTCGGAGCCATCGGGCTGGTTCACAGCCGGTATTTCCATAACGTTTGCTTTTGTATTGGCTAACAAATGTGCAGTGTTGGTATGGTTGGTATTTCATACTCGAGTGTTTTTTTATTTTGACTGTGACTGTGTATTTGGATACTATAGGATGTGTGGTTGCTAAAATGTTGAGTGTGATTCTGAGTGAATGGAACAAAAAGGTTCTTCCTTTTGACAGGTGTTACAGGTTCACGTTGTACAAAATAAGTTAACTTATTGAGCACTTTTAGTGGTACCCTTTTTAACAGATCTAATGCCTTTCCTGGGTATTGTATGTAATGTGACTTATTTAAAGCCTTTGTTTTTTTGCTGCTTTCTTGTTAGTTTATGAATACTTCAAAGTGATGTACTTTCAGAGTTGATCTGCACAATTAGCCAGTCAGAGCACATGAACCAGACGTGTTGAACATGAATTCAGAAGGGTGTCAAACCTGGATGAAGAAAATACCACCAGAGTGCAGCATCCAATGTTGTGGAGCAAGAGTATGTAACTACAGAGCTGTAGTGCCATTAGAAACTGTGAATTTCCAAATAAATCTGAACACTTTGTCTTTCATTTACTGGCATTTTTTTCCTTTGAAAATGAAACGTGTGGCTTAAATTCTTTGAGGACTAGTCCTGAAATTTCAGTCCAGGACTAGGACTTGGGGTCTTTTGGGATATAGTAAGAAGTTCATAAACTTGTCAGCCTGGATGTGTTTTTTCTATTTAAAAAGAGAAAAGCGGGGGGGTGAATTCTGAAGGCTGAGTGGTGCTTTGTGTGAAAGCTGAGGAATTGTGGCCCTGTGAAACTGCTGAAGAAGTTTTCAGCAGGTCAGTTCATACCTTGCCCTGGGGGATCCCTGGATGTGGTGGCTTTCTGTGAGAATGACTGCATGAAATGACCTCTTGGTACTCAGAACTAAGGCTTGTGAAGGGTATAAAAGGCCACAGAAGGAAAATGTTAGTCATTTATTATTTCAAACCAGAGTTTTCAGCTTGAAGTTTGCCCCTTTCTGGTTGCTCCCCCTCTAATTTATTTCTGTCAAGCACAACAGCTCTGTCTGCAGCCAAATGCCCAATTCAGAGGCTGTCCAGCATCTGCTTGTCAAAGGAGACCTCCCCAGCACTGAGTTTTCACTGGAGTGTCTCAAGACTTTGCTTCATCCTACCACTATGATTTAAAAATATCACTGAACGTGGGGTTTGCTGAGCAGGGGAGAGTGTGGGTTTCTTTTATTTACTCCTTCCTCTTGATATGTCACTTGTAAGAAGTGTGTGCACTTCTTTATTGCCCAGGCAACCACTTTGCTCTTCTCTTCAGTAAGAATCACCTGAAGCTGGACAGGACTGAATTCTTAAAGCAGCCTATCTTTACTCCCTGGCTATGAACTAAAGGCTCACAGATCTATACTGTGCTGATAAATGTTGAAATTCCAAGTTAACAATTTCAGATGTGAAGCCAAATGCCTTCTAAACCAGTCCCTTAATACCCTGCTCTCTTTATACATTTTAAAAACTGGGCATGACTTATGTCTAGGAGTTGCTGCATTCTGTCAAAAAGTACCAGTGATAAATCTTGTAATGAACATGTAGGAAGTGTGCCATGGGAGTAACACATCTGAAGGAACCTACGGGGCCAGTTATGCTCTTGCAGACTTGAGAGGGGGTGTTCTGGGCAAGAGACTGGAGATTGAACCATAGCTTCCACCTCCTGCTGCCTCCTTGCTTTTAGTTACCTGTAACCACTTCTTTCTTTTAAAAAAAAAAGTTCTCTTGCCATCAGGTTATTATTGCTTAATGTTTTCCTTTCATGTGGGCTCTTGAGTCATTTTTTACTTTCAGTTTTATTAATGTCACACAATCTAGCTTTCAAAATTTGAGTCTTTGGTGAAATCAAGTCTCTCTTAAATTGGTTATAATCTTTTTATCGGGATAATGCTTTCTAATGAAGACAGTTTATACATCTCAACAAATTCCTGTGGTGGTGCTGATGCTTACGTGGAGGGGCCTAGTCCGTCTTGTGAGATTGGACAGCTGTGGGTATAAAACACTAAGAAAGCAGTGTGTGTTTGCCAGAGTGAGGATGGTGTCTGTTAGTCCTTGGGCAGGTCCTGAGCCCAAGGTCAAAAAATATTTAAGTGACACAAAGCTTTCCGTGTGAGGATGGACAGGCACAAACAGGCCTTGTGCAAGTGAATTGCCAGATGAGTTTGCCAAAATAAGGTATTTAGGTTATATACATTAAGCATCTGTGTGGAAATCCAGTATTTTTTAAGTAGAAAGCTCAGATCTAAGGTGTCTTCCTGTGGCTTCTGCTTTTGCCAAGTTACAGCATGAGCCGAAACAAGATGGAACATCTTAGCTTGCCTTGCTTAATTAGCTACGAACATGTTCCACTTCATTTGGAACAATTAAAGTGTAGAGCCCTGACCACAAAGGGCTGTAGGCAGGCACCCTCTGGCTCATCTGGAAACCCTGAGTGTCAAACAGCAGTGGGTGCTGCTGGAGATGTTGCTGGGCTTTGTGACAGCCCAGGGAGAAATCTGTTCCCAGAGCTTGTTCAGATAAAATGCGCTGGGTTGGGAAAGGGTACTGAAACTCTTGAATCTTCCTTATCCCTTCCCTAATTTAAGCAGAGTAATTTTGAAAGAAGCTTCCAAGGAGCCTCCTGCTGCCTTACTGCTGTCTCCTATTGGACACAGGGCCTGGGAGCTGCAGCCAGCCTCGGCTGTGCTGCTTTCCTTTGGGGTCACCTGTTAACTCCCACAGCAGCAGGGTGGCTTTTGGGAGGGGATGGAGAGGAATTAACTCTGCACTTTGTGGACCTAGAGATGGAAAAGAAACGTTTGCCACCCTGAGGCTTGTTTTTCCTGTGTTTAGAGGTGGTTAGAGCCTCCATCCAGCTGTGGAGCTCTCTCTGAACTAGCAGCAAACGAGAATCTCTGTCCGTTTTTTTCTTTTTTCTCAGAAAAATAACTCAAAGCAGCTAATGGATCTTCTATTAGTTGTGAGTTGACACAGTTAACAGTTGTTTGTTTTCGGTGGGCTGAGAATGGCTGCTTCCAAGAAGAAAAAATGTCAAGTACCAAGTAGGCCAGGTTGGCCAGCAGAGCCAGCTGGTGTTGTCCAGGGCCGAGGCTGGGGCAGGGCATGCACCCTGCTCAAGGGCTGGTGAATGCAATTCTCACCTCTCGCTGGGGAGGACAGGAAATCAGCATCTGCATGTTGTCTTGGTCTTCCTCACAGCTCCTGAGTGGCCACAGCACCTCGTTCGTTTTATCACGTGACAAAGCTGTTGTACGATACGGAATCACTTGCTGCTTTGTTTCTCAGAATAGATCCCACTACCTTATAACCACTCTACCTCGTTTTCCCTGCACTTACTACAGACACGGAAGAAATTAAAGCAGCAGAGTAATATCTTAATTATTCCTCTTTTTCTCAGCTGCTTTGTCTCCTTGAATTCTCTCCCACCTCAGGACAGAGCCCTCTTGCTGAATTCAGGGCTGCTACCTGCTTGTTGGGATCATGGTGAAGGGAGGACAGGGCACCTTGCTCACTGGAAAAGGGACATACTAAGCACTGTAATGCCAGGTTAGAGCTGTTAGGAATGGACTTTGAAACTTGCTCTTGAGTGTGAATATCTGAATGTCGCTGCCACGGCACCAAGACCTGACTTTACATGTGCTGCAAATCCCTCTAGCAAGGAGAGCAGTGGTTGAGGAAAAGAAAAGCATCACCCTCACTGAGAAACCAAACACATGTAATAAAACATGAAGATGTTGGTGCTAACTGCAAAGGCTGGGTGAGTTCTGGCGCCTTCCACACCCTTCCAAGGCTTCAGTGGATGGAGATCCTCTCCCTTTGGAGGCAGCTCTCACAAGCATCCATACCAATGTTCAGTCAAAAATCCATGTCTTTCTTTTAGTTCAAAATCCTTCAGCTTTGGCTCCCCATTAGTGGCTTCCCGGGAAGGTTTTTATTCTGTGAGATTTAAGAGCTCTACTGCTGGAAATCATCCCTCTTTTTACAGGTTTTCCACATACTGTCCATCCATCCCTGCCAATCTGCTCTTGAATGGGCAGAGTTGAACCTCTTTGGTGTCCAGCAGTTACTGCAACTTCTTCCAGAGCCTCTCAGAAGCTGCACATAGGCTTGTGGATTCCAGGAATGTCTGTATGGAGCTTATGGGAGCCTGTGGGCTTTCCCTACTGGAAGCTCATGTGCAGCTGAGGACCTTCTCAGTTTCAGACTTGTTTTCTTTCTAGTATGTTGTTTTCTATCTAGAGAGCTTGACCTGCAGTCTTTTTCTTGACTCGCTTTCTTCTTACTCCATTCTCTTGTCCTCTCAGTTTTGAATCCTGTTTTTTTGAATGCGAATGATTCTCAACTTTCTCAGTTGCTCTTGAGTGTAATTCATGCAGCCCTGTTGACTTTAAGGAGTTGCTTTTTAGCATTTCCACTAGTCATTAGTGTAATAGGAAATATTTGTTAATTGCTTCCAGACAGACTCTGTCCAAAACATGATGAGAGCCTCTCCTACACAGAGGTTCACATTTCAGTTGGCTTTGTTTTATTTTCTTTCAAGTATTAGATCCTGGATCATTGTTCAAGTCCTGCTTTCTCTGGGGCATTTGAGGCACGTCATCCTTTTGTCCCTAAATCTGCTGATGCAAACTTTTAGCTGCTGGCTGACTCTCTGCCATCAGCTTTAGCATAACTGTGTGTCTTGTTAATAAGAGCTCCCACCTCTCCTCTGGGGGTGAAGTGGGGAGGGAGAGTGCTCTTCTGAGTAAATAATATTTTTCAGTCTGTGATGCTTTTTGTTGGTTTTGGCAAAGAGGAATGGTTCTCTGATAAGGGATGTGAAAGGTTTTTCCATTGAAAAATATTCCTTCCTGTCCAAATGACATACCAGAGCTGCTGGAAACAGAGCGTGCATCTTGCAGACTGTTGAAGAGGGGGTAGGGTAGCAGAGGCAAACCTGACACCCCTTTTGTCCTTCTTATGCCCTATTTTCCTGCCCAGCTGTCCTTGCCCCATATTTTAGCGGGGCTCAGCCTTGTCTAAATTCTGGCTCTAGGCCTTCTAGCAAAATTCACGCGACTGAAGTATCTACAGCAAATCGTCCCACTGTTACTTCAATAGCCCTGTTAATATTCTGTGTCACTCGAGCAGTAGGAAGCCAGTAGAACACAGGGCCTGCAGGCACCAGAACCTGCTTTGAGGGCTAGAGGATCTCCAGAGGTGCCTTCCAATCCCAGGCATTCTGTGACTCTGTGATCATGACGTGCTGTGCAGACACAGCCCTGCCTGATACCATCTTCCAGTCAGTGTCTGTCATCCTGGTGACTGCGGAGTGTGACAGACAGCAGGACCAGCACAGTGTGCAAGGGAGAGGTCCTTGAAAGCGTATTGTGCACCAAAAGTCATCTTTTGATGGTAAAATAGCCCCAACCTTTGGCTTCCACGTGTGGTTTTAGCAGGCTCTTGATCTGAGCATCCAAAACTGAAGATGCAGCTGAAAGGGCTTTACTTGGTTTCATTGTCTCTCCCTCGCACCCACCCATTAAAAAGCATCTTTGTGAAAGTAGGAAGCAGTGGGTGAGAAGTAAGAACACTTCTGACATTTAAGGGAGTCTGCTACTGTGTCCTCAATCCCACCACATTAAGCTGCTGGCATTAAACACAGTGCCAGGAGAAGTTTGGGAGGGGATCCTCTCCAGGCAAAGCCATTGTGTGACTCTCTCTTGTAATGGTTGTGGGAGTGGATGGGGACCTGTCCTCGGGCTGGCTGGGGAATGCTGTTCTGGGATGCAGAGAGAGACTGAGCCAGGGTATGCATGACCAAGCTCAAACTGTTGGAGTTGGATTTATATTGCTTTTGTGTCTTTTATGTCAGAAGTGTGAGGAAGAGCCAGGTGGGGTTGTTGAAACTTCCTGTGCTGTGGATCACTGCTGTAGCACAGGGCTGTGGTGAACATCTTCAAAAAGCAGTGGGGTGTCTGGTGGTGCAGGCAAGGCTTTGCCAACACATCTGATTTATTGGTGTGGTTGGAGGCAAAGCTGTGAGCCCCTGCTTTAGAGAAACAAGTGTACATAGGTTTTTCAAATGTGCTCTTCTCAGATCCCAGTTTTGATGTTCAAGATCAAAGACTATATTGTGATTGCTCCCTTCAACCACGGGAGACGAATCTCCAGTTTGCTCTTGTATTAAGCATTTTCTTTTTTTAACACTACCCCATACAAATACACACTTCAACACAGGTCTGTAAAATGCAAGAACAAAATGTCTATAATCACTTGTGTGCACCTGTAAATCTGTGGGAAAATCTCATTGTCACCCCTTAGAAATCTGCCATCAATGAGGAATGGAAATTGTGGAATGGAAATGTCCCTGTCTCTCTTCGTTAAGATTTTGTAATGAGCTCTTAAAAGGTGGTGTCCCTTGCAGCATGGCCTGGATTCTGGGTTCTTCCTTGGAAGGCAAGAGGGCAGCCCCCTGGGCCGGCTCTGCTCGGGCTGTTAATGTGGGGGCAGCTCTGCTCAGGCTGCAGCTCTCACAATGTCTCCACTTAGGTTTTTATTACTGCAGGACGGTGTCTGTGGGCAGTGTTTTGTGCCTCGGGATCCATGCCCTGTGTAGCTGCCAAGACGAAGGCGGGATGCACAACGGACAGCGGTGAGGAATGAAGCGCTTCCCCAGAACCCACAGCTGCGCTTGGGGTTGGTTCTTCATCCTCTCTCGCCTCTGCTGCAGGATGCCAGAGAGTTTGTCGTTCCTTTTGCTCTGCTCCTGGCCCAGGACAGGCAGTGGGAAAGCAGCCGCCCGTGCCCTTTCGGGCTGCGGGACAGGCTGTGGGATCGCTCAGCCCCGAGCGGCAGCGCAGCCCCCGCGCGTCCCCGAGCCCCGGAGCGCTCCCGCTGCCCCAGCACGGGCTGTGGGAGGAGCGGGTGGCTCCCCGAGCTGACAGCCCCGGGGCGGAAGCTCTTTGGGGTTTGCTCTCGGTCCCTGAGGCTTTCAGAGTCTCGCAGCACCCGAGCGGGGTGTTCGCCGCTGCAGGGATGCAGGCGTACCAAGGCAGGGCTGGGTCTTCCCCCAGGGCGCTGTCTGGGACGAGCCCGGCCGTGTTCGGATGCCCCAGGGAAGACCACACCAGGCACGTCCGGCCCATGCCGCTGCCGGCCACGCAGCAGAACCTGAACTGCGTGTACCCCCAGATCTTTTGGGTGGACGGCTGTGCTGATGCAGGTCCTTCCTGCCCCCCGGCACCCCCCGGGGCTCCTTTCCCACCGCCGGTACCCGACCGCAGGAGGAAGCCAGGGAACAAGAGGGAACGGAGGAGCGTCGGCTTCCTCGTTACCTCCTTGCTGATCCTGCTGGCCCTCACTGGAGTGGGGCTGAGCATGTTCCAGATTTTTCACCTGGAGAAGGAACTGGCTGAACTCAGAGAGGTGAGGTCTGCCTCGCTGGTCACAGGTGCCTGGGGTAACAGGGAAAAAGAAACTGGAAACTGTGTCTGAGATGCTCAGGTGGTGGTGCAAAGCTCCCCACGGGGCAGGATGGTGGCATTTCAGTGTCTGCTGTGACAGAGGAAAGAAGGCTGCCTGTTACCGTGAGGCACTGCTTGGTTGGTGACTGATGTATCTGGGGATCTTGGTGTTCCTGAGTGCTGCCAGGTCTCTCCCTGTGTATTTCTTGGCCCTTTGCAGCTCCCCGTGAGCACCCTGAGTGAACCAATGTCAAAGACAGTCCTTGACTGCTTATGCTCTCACTCTAAGTCAGTGTTCCTCTTCTCTTTTGACAGTCTGCCAGCGCTGAACACATCCCTCCGGCTTTGGAGAAACTCATAGGTGAGTCTGTGCCTGGAGAAGGAGCACAGTGAAACTGAAACTTTCCACAAGAACCTGCCAATTTTTCTAGATTTCATTTAGGAAAAAAACAGAGAGTTTCAATTTGAGTGGCATAATTTAAAAATCGTATTTTGAACTTCCAAACTATTGCTTTTCTTTTGAATTCCATTTCAGTGAGGATATCCTTTTTAAAGATGGCCAAGTCAGAAAGAAATTTTCATCTCTCTGGACAATTTTTGCAAGATCTGAAAATTTTAATTTTTTTCCCCCCTTGAGGATTTTGGCCAGTAGAAAAGTTAATTTATCTTCAAATTTGTTCTGATACTTAATCGAAAGAAGTTTGGAAATAGCAAAATTCTCAGAAAAGGGTAGTTCTGGTTCCCATCAACTCCCATATCAATAAATTTTCCCTTTTAGGGGAAGGGGAGCTGTCATTTTAACTGGATGCTCAGTGCTCTGATCGCAGGCTTCTTTAGCAGATGCTGAACAAAAATAGTAACTGAATTTCTTGAGGGGTATGGATAAATAAATAGAAATAGGGAAATAATGTAAAGGAGAAGGGAGAGAGGAGAGGAACGTTTAATTGGCTTGAGAAAAGAAAAGGCTGCTTCTATTAGAGGACATGAAGTAGATATTGAGAAGAAGGGAAGGATGGAGTGGGATGAGATCCAAATACGGAGTAGCTGGAACTGGCCCATCTCTCCAAGGGAAACTGAGCCCTCCTGGGAAGGCAGAGATTTCCCAGCTGTGCTCTACCTTCCTGAGGATGGCCAGTGGGATAGTACGCAGGATCTCAAGTACCAGCTTTGTGGCTGGCTCCCTCTTGCTCTGTGGGCTGACTGCTCCACAGAGCACTTGGTTTATGTTTTCCCTATCTTTGTGCAGGGCAGGAGCAGTCAATGAAAAAAGAAGAGAGGAAGGCAGCACATTTAACAGGTACGTGCTGAGGGACCAGCAGGATGCAGGAGCAGGGAAATGGGCAGATGTGATGGGATGAGGGGCTGGCATGGCTGTAGTTGTGAGGAGCCCACATCACGCAGGCTTTCCTGTTTTCCTTGGGTAACACGCGTGCTCCGACAGTGGAAAGTTGCTCCACAGGTAAAACCTCCTCCTCATTTAGGCTTCTCAGGGAGGCCTGTTTTTGGCTTGGTTTTTGGGGTGTGTGGGGCAGGAGCTGTCACGGGGGGCTGGCGTTGGTGAGGTGTGAGGTCGGGGAGGACTTTCCATGCTGCACACAAGGGTTGGAGAACGGTTGACTTGTTGTGACGCGGGGTGTGACTGGAGGAAAAAACACACAACTGAACGTCGTACCACCCTTTTTTTTGGTCTTGTTTTGCCTTCCAGGGAACCCAACCCAACAGGACCTCCCTCTGGAGTGGGAGCCCATCTCTGGCCATGCCTACACCAGTGGCATCCAGTACCGCGACCGGGGGCTCGTCATCAACGAGACCGGGCTGTACTTCGTGTACTCCAACATCCTCTTCCGCAGCAGCACCTGCGACGGGCACGTCCTGAGCCACGTGGTCTACAAGAGGAACCCGGCCTCGCCTGGCAGCCTCGTGCTCATGGAGGACAAAGCCATCAACTACTGCACGGGGCAGAGGATGTGGGCCCGGAAGAGCTACCTGGGGGCTCTCTTCAAGCTCAGGAAGATGGACACTTTGCATGTCAACGTCTCCAAAATCGCTCTGGTTAATTTTGAGGAATCCAAGACTTTCTTTGGCTTGTTTAAGCTTTAAAGTGAGGCTGTTAGAGTGTGGCTGGCAGCCCTCCACCACACACACCAGGATGTGTGGGGAGTGAGTGCTGCCTCAGTGCAGTGGCCAGGCCAGGGTTTCACACTATGAAGCCCACTAAGAAATCATGTTTTGGCCTTCAGAGTGAGGAGGTTCAAGCAATTGGCAAAGGCTTGAAAGCAGACACCTGGAAAGCACCAGGGCTGTGCTGCATCAACCTGAAGAGAATTGCTCTTATTCTCCGTACAAAAAAAACCCCCAACAAACTCAAAACGTAGGGTGCTGAAGACCCCGTTGGAACTCACTACTTGCTACCTGAGAAGATGCTGGGACCTGCTGCCCCAATGCAGCATCACAGCCCTGGGACATCTGGTGGGTGTTAAGGAGTCTGGGTCATGCCACAACACCACAGATAGTGGTGTGGGAATGAGTAGTGTGAACAACTGCTCCCCCAAGCCGTGGCTGGTCACCCTGCCCAGCACTCAGCACTGCGACTGGGCTGCTACAGGTGGTGCGTTCACTTTGTGTTAAGTTATTGACCATTCCCATCCCAAAAAATGCTCCCCACCCCCTTTATTTAACTCATCCCAACTGCCTTGCAAGGACCATGCCAGAAGCAGTGGTGCTGTGAGGGGTGTTCCAGCCCTGAAGTGACACCATGACCACACCGTGGTGGTGGGGCTGATGGGGAGGCCACAGGCTCTGCTGATGGGGTCTGAGCAACACAGCAGTGCAGGGCAGTGGAACTCGAGGTGGAAGCAGCATCTCCAGCCCCCCTCCTGCCTCTTCAGCACACGAGGGTCCTCCGTGGAGATCTGGTCTGCCACCCCTTCACGATGCAGGTGGTGACATGCTGGCACCTGTCAGTTGCATGACTCTGGCTGGCCCCTTTGTCATGAGATGTTCTTTACTGAGCAAAACACAGATGGTAAATAAAGGTATATTTTTCTAGTGAGTGGTACTGTCCTCTCCTCATTTGGTGCAGTAGGCTCCTGCCACGGCCCAAGCACTGAAGGCCTCTGTGATCGTGGTCAGCACCTTGTCCCTTCTCCAGCAGCATGGCAGAAATCTGGGAGTCTCATCCCACTTTGCTGCCTGCTTGGCAGTGCACGGGGTCCCTTCCATGAGCCTTTGGAGCTCCAGCATCAAAACATCAGGATCTGGGAACCGGTGAGATGTGACATGGACAGCACAGACCAGGCAGCCCAAGCCCGGTTTGGCCATCAGGGCCAAATCTCATCAGGGCCTGATCTCAAAGCACAGATTTGAACTTGAGTGGAGTCACACACTTGTGGCTGAGAAGAAGCACTGCTGTCCCCAAAGGCACCATCTGTGTGATCTCTGGCCCCAGAAACCCTTCTCACAAAGCAGTCTGAAGGGGAAAGAAAGGAAGAGGTGTAAAAAAAGCCCCACTGCTATTTGTTCACCCTGGTGTCTGGTCCATGGAGTTCTGAGCCTGGGCCTGTCTGTCACGATGCCACCAGGCAGGACACAAAGGCTGCAGCTGTGGTACATCATCACCTTTTCCTGTGGTCCCACCTTCTCGCAGCTCTGATGTTGTCTCAGTGAACGTGGCTCTTCAGCAGTCTGCAGCATTTATTTCCTTTTCCACGGTGCTGCTCTCAGCTCAGTGGTGTGTGGCCTGTGGTTTGCTTTTGTTTGCTTCAGGGAAGTTGATTTCTTTGTAACTTCTCAGTGGTCTGGCTACTGCTGTGGCCAGTGTGAAGGGAACACTGCACTTTTCTGCTCACACAGCCACTGCTGCACTCAGATCTTTCCACTCCATTTCTCAGGATGAAAAATACGTCAAAAGGATGAAATTTAGGGACCTTCTGGCTTGACCCATTCTTTCTCACTGCCCTCACACCTGCACGTGTCAGAGGGGCAGACTGCAAGGCACAGAGATGGAGCTGCTGGATTCAAACCCTGCCAGGAAAGGCTGGAAGTTGCTATTGTCTTTTGAGTATTGTTTGTGCTGTGTTGCTCTCCTAGTGATGAGACATCCAATGGGAAGTGGGAACCTGTAGGTACACGTGCCTGCAAGCTTGCAGCTGCTTCTGGAGCCAAACTAGCCAGGCACATCACATGCTTCCCTTCTTCACTGGGGAGCAGCCTGGAGAGAGGCAGGGCATTCCATGCTCACGGGGAACTCGCCCTGAGGTTACTCAGTCCAGTAGTACGGTGTTGGAAGGGCTGGAATGATCCCAAAGGCTTCTCTAGGTCAGCACACAGTAACTGATCCAGGCTGTGGCTGTGGTCAGCTCTGGGGCAGGATGCAGCACTCGCTGTTGCTGTGCATCAGGAGGGGACAAGGATCTGTCTTTATCCGAAATGCTAAAGGCAATGCAGACCTGCACGTTTTGGAGACAGGGGCACAGTTGTTATAAATAATGCTGGGGTCTCCTGAGGTGGGCAGAGCTGCCTTATCCCTGCAGGATAAAGCTAGGGGCTCCTCGGCTTGCTCCCGAGGCAGAGCAGCCGTGACTGTGTGCAGGCAGTGGCACAGATGCCAGCAAGGCCTGGTTCTGCTCTGTGATCCCTTCCTCAAAATATCCCTCTAAACTGCCCAGAGCAAAGCCACTGCTTAGCTCGTGGGCTCTGACTAAAGACTGGAATAAGGTCATGAGAGGATTATACAACTTCAAGCTGCATGGAGTCAATTCACAGGCTGCTTGTGCCATTACAGTTTTAGTAAAGTCATCTGTTTATCTGGCTAATGAGCTGTTCATTTAATGAAGTACTTGCTAATTGTTACCATTAAATACTCCGTGTATAATGCTGACATTAGGCTCTCTCAGGCTGAGAGAGTTGGGAATATTCAGCCTGGAGAAGGGAAGGCTCCAGGGAGACCTTAGAGCCCCTTCCAGTGCCTAAAGGGGCTCCCAGAGAGCTGGAGAGGGACTTATGACAAGAGCATGTAGTGACAGGACAAGGGGGAATGGCTTTAAACTAAAAGAGAGTAGATTTAGATTAGGTATTAAGAAGAAATTCTTCCCTGTGAGGGTGGGGAGGCCCTGGCACAGGTTGCCCAGAGAAGCTGTGGCTGCCCCATCCCTGGAAGTGTCCAAGGCCAGGTTGGATGGGGCTTGGAGCAACCTGGTCTAGCTGAAGGTGTCTCTCCTTATGGCAGGGGGTTGGAGCTAAATGATCTTTAATGTCCCTTCCAACTCAAACCACACTGTGATTTTTAATAGCTCTTGGACTGTACTTAAAAATATTCAAATTATTGACATTTATTTTGAACTTGACAAGTATTTTTTTCCTTCCCCAGCAAGGGAAGGGTCTCTGCACTAGGAAGGATATCCCAGGTCCATCAGCAGGGCTGACTATTGTGCTCTTTGGGTTTTCTGGGTCCTGCAGGTCGTGATTGCAGTGCTCTGAGCTGACATTTTCTCTCCGGATAGAACACCCTGGGTCATGTGTGGAGGTGGCTCAGGGCTTCAGCACGATTTAACAGGGCTTGAGAGACATCCCCCTCTGCAGAGAACATGGCTGGTAAGAAGTGACGAGCCCAGATCATTTCCTCGTAAGAGGTTTGCTCCCACTGCCTGGAGTGTGCTGGGCTTGGCGTCCTTTCTTCCTAGACACAGGTATGCTTTCCTACGTGAGCCAGGCTGAGCCAGCAGGAACGCTGCAGGCACAGAGACAGCTCTCGTGGGCAGCTGAACCCTTCCCAGGAGACGCCCGTGTGTTTGGATGTGCAGCTGGCCACACTGGGGCTGTGCACAGCAAACATTTGTGCTGCTCTGTGGCCACGCACACCGAGCCGCCTGGCAGAGATGTGGCCTCTTTTGTGCTTGATGTGTGTGAGGTGCTGTGTCCTGTTTACCTGCCCTGGGGGAGGAAAAGGGAGACCAGGCGCCAGTGCCTTGAAAACCTTGTGCAGGCTCAGTATGTGCCCTAACCAAGGTGGCAGGAGGGGCTGCATCACAGACAGGACTGTAGCGTGGGGCCACTGCTGCTTCCACAGCAAAAGCACAGGGGAAGCAAATGGAATCCTGGTCATAGGGGGAGAAATATTCCTTGCACAGCTCTGGTCAGCATCCCTCCTACCAATACTGCATGTTGCATCCACGTATCCTGACTCTTTACCAGTCCATGGTCTCTCACGATGGGGAAGAAGGTGGCTGGTGCACAGCAAAGGTAAAGCAAAGGCAGAAGGAGCAGCTGCTGATCCCCTGCTGATCCCTGCTGGGTGTCGGGGACAAGAAATGGAGCCACAGCATGGGCTGGCTCCTGGCAGGCTTCCTTGGGTGCACATCTTGCCTCACAGCTTAGGCAGTGAGCTGGCACTGGTGAGAGGTGTTAGATGTGACTGTTTCTGTGCCTCGCAGGGAGAAGAGACAGCATGAGTAAGAATGGAAGAACTGATGTGTCTGAAGCCACTCAAATCCTGTGAGTTCAGGCAGCAATCTTCTATTTCATCTGACAAGTTTTACTGGTGCTTTGGCTGCTTTTTGGAAGTTGATTATTGTTTTCCTTATTTAATTTTTTTTTTTTACCTCCTTCATTTACCTGAAGCCAGCCTCGGGCTCTCTAAATTTCTGTAAAGTGTCTCATGCAGTCACCTCTTCCAGCCCAAGGAGCTGGCAAATTTTTACCAGGATGGGAAGGAGCATTGTCTAGTGGTTAGAGAGAGGAGAAAAAGGGAAGAGAGGTAGATTTAAATGTTGCTATTATTCTCCCAGTGCTCTGACACATGGGTTTATTACATCACGGTTACAGAAGTGTAATTTTAGGCATGACTAAGTGACTGAGGTTCAACGCAAAAGAAAGGATGAGATGAGTAAAGAAGAGAGGAGAAATTCTGCTGCAAGGTGAGGCAAGTTGCATGGGAATTTCTAGTTGATTTTATTTACTGAAAAAAAAAGGGAAAGAAGAAGAAAAGCTTGACAACTTGTTGCTGATTCATCTCCTGGAGTAACATGGAGAGTCAAACGTTCTGTTGCCTGCACAGGACCTGTCACAGGAGACGTGGGACTGCAACCTGTGGTGCAGGAGGTGGCTGGCAATGTCTGCAGGGGTGACTTCTGCCAGGCAGGGCTGGGAAGAGACGCTGAGGCCCCAGAGCCCCTGCCTGTGGTGTGACCAGCAAAGGATCCTATCGGAGGCACTGGTCTGCCTGGCTGCCCCTGCCAAGACATCACAGGATGTGGACAGGCACACAGGATTTCTCTTGTGAAGACTCGTGGGGTGTTTTTTTGAAAGTAAGCTGCTCATTCCTCGGGGTAGCAAAGAGACGAAAAGCTCCAGGTGGAATATCCAACCCCAACATGTTTTCCTCTGCCTCAGCTGCCTCCCCATTCCTCAGCACAGTCTGTACAACTCAGCCCTGTCTATGAGAGAATCAACTCCCTGCCTTACAAACCATCACAGAGATTTTACATCTCTCTCTCTCTCTTCTTCCCATATTTCATAGCCAGTTTCCTTCAACAGCAGTTGAAAAGGTCTCCTTGCCCAGTTTCCTTTTGTTGTTGGGGTTTCCTCTGGTTCCTCTTTGTCAGGTCATTCTTGGGGACTGAGAGCCAGCTGGTCAGCTGACTCCCTGGGATATCAACAGCGAAGGACTGGGAGTAATTCTGCACCTTCAGTAGACAATGCCCATTGCTGCACGTGGTTTGAGTGAGGGTGGGTTGGCTGACTGGTTTTTCCTTAAGCAGCAGAAGGGAATGATCATTTTGCTCAAAATTCCCCACTCACATCCTGTGGAGACCCTGCTTGCTGGGCTGGAGGATGTGACTCAGGCAAGGCTGATGGAGAGAAGGGGAGGGTAATTTCTTAACACAGTTTGAACCATCCTGAGGTACTGTCTCCCTGCCCTTGAAGTGCTTAGTTTGTCATCATCTGCATTTTATTCTGCATTTTATTCTGCATAGTGGGGTGTTCAGTGGCAAGACACGGTGTGATCCATCTGCCAGTCTGTTCATCCACAACGTCGCTGTATCCAGAGCCCTCCAAGTCACAGATTAAACATGGTCCAGAGCCGGTAGGACTGCAGTGCTACAGGAGAAGTACCAGTGCTGTGCACAGGACCCCTGGAAGGAACTGCACGTGTCCCTGCTGGCACCAGACTCTTCCGTGGGCTGGTGGTGGCCGTAGGTGGCATTGGGCACTGGGAGCTTCTGCCTCCAAGTGCTGACTCCTCTCTCCTGCAGGACTCTAGCCTTAAAGTTCTGACCAGCATTTCAGCTAAAATTGTTCCCCCCACTGCCATCCTTTGTCTTCATGCAGACTAAAGTAAGGAAAAATCCAGCCCTGGTGCTTGAAGGAAGCTGGAGGATCCTCTGAGGGGACAGAGAACATGGGGACATGTGGCAGACTTCAAGGCTGCCATGCTCAAGACTGCTCTGAGGAATGCCAGGGCTGAAGGCAGAGTTGCCAGCAGCCATAAAACCACTGAATTCTTTGAAAAAATAACCAACCTAAAATTGGCACGTGTTAGCAGCACTTTCGTTTCCCTGCGTTTGAGCTCATTGCCTGTAAACCCTGACTTCACAGGGCACTGTAAAGGCTGATTTCCCGCAGTGCCTGTGGTGGGGTCGTGCCCAGCATCAGAAGTGCGTGTGGAAATGGTGACAGCGGTGGGCTCCTCCCCTCCACCAGGCCCAGCCAGCACGCCAAGCCCTCTGGAGACAGAGGATAATGTTATACGAAAGAAGGACGTAGCTTAGAGAAAAGGAATTAATGCTTTTCGTCTTCAACCATTGACTCTCCAGGAACATCACTTAGACAGCAAGTGTTGCTTCTTTGTACAGCCTTCTTTGGGAGTTTGACCTTTTTTGTGACCAAACTGCTCTCCTTTGTTTTCTTGCAACTGTTTTTTAGTGGTTTGTACCCTCTGCATATCTGGTACCACTGTTGAAGCTTTGCTTTTGCTCTTAGGGTATGAAAACCTCTTGCAGAACCACTGAATCACCTGTTAGGAGAATTCATCATGGAATTGGTTTGGAAATTTAGCCTTTCTTTAACCGCTTTTTACTCATCTCATTCTTTACTTCTAATTTCCTCTGTGAAAAAAAAAAGAAAAGAGGAAAAAAAAATTGCTACCCCTCCCCTATAGCCCTACTTTTTAAAAGTGCTATTTCCTGTGGTCTTGAAGAGCACATTGAACACAGCCATGTGAACCTGAAGTGTCTCTGTGCTCTCTTGCTGAGTGTAAAAGGGAGTAGTTGGGCAGTGAGGCTAGCGCTGACTTCCAGTTAAGCCTCAGCCTTGAGTGGAGCTGCTGGATCATCTGGGCAGTATCTCTTGGAATCCCTCCTTCCCCAGGCTGCTGCATGGTCTCCAAAGGCCCTGCCGGGGCTGCAAACATGTTTCTGCCAGAGAGACAGATGGAAATGCTTTTTTTTTTTCCCTGTCAGCATCCTTGTGTGCTGAACAGGGCCAGCCACTCTCACTGCCCCTCCTCAGCAGCACAGAGAGGAGAAAATAAGTGGGAAAGGCTCATGGTTGGGATAAATGCAGGTCGATCACTTACCCGGCACCCTCACTGCCAAAACAGACTCAACTGGGGGAAACTAATTTATTGCCAATTGAAAGAGGTTTGGATGGTGAGAAACAAAGGCAAAGAAACACCTTCCACACACCTCCAAGCCATTTTTTACCCCTTCAGGACTTCATTCCCAGCTCCTCTGCCTCTCCCCTTGTGGCTGCAGCTAGTTAGTAAAATGGCTCTTCTGTGCCCTTCCTCCATCCTCACACCCCTCCACACCCTGGAAAGACACTAATGAGAAGGAAGGTGTTAAGGTGGGGCACACAGGAGGGTCTGGAAATGGCTGTAGAGGAGGAGAGACAGGGCTGTGCTGGTACAGCGACTGATGTGCGGCTGAGGCGTTAGGAACAGTCAGCCGCAGTCTGTGTGGGAAGTGATAGTCATGATTAATTAATTAGTACTACGCACGTCTATAAAGAGGCATTTCCCCCCTTAAATGAAGCAAAGCCACCCATGATACAACCTGCAGCCGGCTGGAGAGCAGGTACAACTGTCAGCACTTTCGGCAGGACCCTTGAAGTGTGTTGTTCTTCTATTTGCGAGGAAACTGAATGTCATTGTATTGCAACTGATGTAATGTTTTTATTTCCAATGTTATCTAGTTCCCCAATATCAACCTTGAAGGTGTGGAGGACTTGTGTGGGGAACTTCTGTTTGTTTTGTGGGTCTGGCTGGAGCCACCTGAGCTGCTGGAGATACACTGACCCAAGTCCTGTGTGTGTGTATTGAGGTCAGGGTGGTGGTCTGAAGTCTGTTAATAATTAAATTGCCGAGCTCGCTGCTGGAAAGGAAAGCTTGAGTAGAAACTAAGAAATGCCTCTTTTTCGGAAGAGGCAATTCAGAGCAAGGAGGGAGAACAAAACGGGTGTGAACTGTTTCCCCGCAGTGCCTGGTATTCTGGGGACTCCGGTGTGCCAGTATGTCCTTTGGTGACACCAGGAAAGCTGAGCAGGTCGCAGCTGTAGGTAGGGCAGCTCCAGGCTCCTGCCCCCTGGCACATGCACCAGTAACACTCAGCCTGTGTCCCTGTGTCCTGCCTGTGCTCCTCGGCTCTGCCAGGCAGTGCTGCCGGCAGGACTCGTGACATCACCCTCACCTGCCCGGGCGCTGTGGCACTGTGAGGCACAGGAGCTCCAAAACAGCCTGGAGACAGCGAGGCCCGCAGGTGATTCACAAACATTTTTATTCTGCAGATGACTCTTCCGCTGGGGCGGGTGAGTCACAGCTGGTGGTGCTGAGGGCTCCAGGGGGCACAAAGCCCATCCTTCCATGAAAGGTGGTGGAGTCTTCCCTGGCCCCGAGCTCAGGAGGACACCCCTATGAAAAGATTCTGCCTCCACATCAGCCAGGAACTCAGGGACTGGGAACTAGAGGGTGGGCTGGAACATGCCAGCACCCTGCTCTACTTGCTAGCCCTGCCTGGCACCGGAGGCTGGACAGGGACTCTCCAGAGAGCCTTTCCCACCTTCTTATCCTAAGGCTCAGTGCCAGATCCCAGCTCAGTCCCAAGCTAGAATTGTCCTTCCTCTGTGCAGTGTCTCTGCACTCGGGGTGATTCTCTCAGGCAGGGAAACCCTCCTCCAGCAGCCAGGGAGGACGAGAGGATGTGCAGGAGGGGATGAGCAGCTCCTCCCCATTCCAGACACCTTAGGGGTGACAGGTTTATTCCACCCGTAGGTGCTCGTGGTGGCTGTGGCCCATGACACTTCTCTGCCACCTGGAAGGGAGCAAATCAGTAGCAATGGTGATAAACAACTCGGGGCTTGATAGGACAGCAGATACAAACAGAAAATGCTTCTTCTTTGTTTGGTGGAAAAACAGCTACAGGAAATCAAGTCACCTTGGGCAGGAAGCAGAGGTTACTGAGGACAGGGACAGGACAGCCAGCAGGGTTTTGTGTGCTTCTGCTGGTGGTCTCGATCTGCTGCTGCTCCAAGGAATTATCACCACCTTAATTCCCTGATGGAGGAGCATGAAAGGGCTTTGGTGAGGGGGAGCAGGGGTGTCACGCCTGTAGCCTGAGAGAGTCTAGTCAGCTGTGCATCCTGCACCTCCCAGCCACAGCTGGATGAGCACTCTCAGGAAACGGCTCTGCAGGGAAGCTCTGAAGTCATGACAACTTACGAACTGCTGTGATGAAGTATATGGAGGCCTTGAAGGCTGTGGAAAGGAGGTTAAAAGGGCAAAAATTAAATGAACACCCTGCTTTACACATGCAAATCTGCAGACTTGTTGATATGTGACTTCTGAATGAAGGTACCAGATGTAACCGTATCAAAGTGAGTTCTGGCAAAATCATGCCTGGATTGCTTTGAGAATGTTAAGGGGGAAGCTGAATTCAGAGTAATCTTAAAAGTAAAATCCCCAGGAGACTTAAAAGTAGATTAAGATCCAAATAAGCATCTCCTGAGTTCAGAGAAGTTGGAGGTGGTTGTTGCCATATTGTGTTATTGAGACTATTCACCAGGTAGGCCCACTGATGTTATTCCAGATGTATCCCTGAAGAGCTTTAGACAAACAAGGTAGCGTTAAACTACTTCGGGACTGGAGCTTTCCCAGTTCTTTTGAAGATTTGTCACATACATCTCTTGGGACCAGTGTGGGTTGAAGTGTATCAAATTGAAAGTTTTAGGTGGCTCATCAGCAGAGTGCTCAGTTTTGATGTGAAAGCAAAGGGCCTGAGCACATGGAGGAGAAATCCTTGATACCTGGATATAGCTTTCATCCTTCCATTGCTCTTCCTCTGCCACTGATAACCTGTTTAACTGAGATGTCCTTACCAAGAGAGGGGTCACTGCTATCTCCATGGCTCAGCATGCAAAAAATTGTCCCAGAAAAGCTCAAACATTTGTAAAACAATTGTCACAGGCTTGGGAAGGCCTTTATTATTTGTGTAAGCAGGAGGGAGGGGAGGAGGTGCTCCAGGTGCTGGAGCAGGGTGCAGACCATGGAAAGGCAGCTGTGCTCCTGCGGCCTGTGAGGGTCCACGAGGGAGCAGAGATCCACCTGCAGCCCTTGGAGGACCGATGCTGGAGCAGGTGGATCCCTAAAGGAGGCTGTGACCCTGTGGGAAGCCTGGACTGGAGCAGGCAGGGCCACCAGACCTGTGGAGAGAGGAGCCCCTGCTGGAACTGGTTTGCTGGCAGGATTTGTGACCCTGTGGGAGCAGTCTGTTCCTGGAGGACCGCACCCTGTGGAAGGGACCAGTGCTGGACCAGTTTGTGAAGAAGGGAAGGATTCATATTAGAGATATTTGTGGAGGACTGTCTCCCATGGGAGGGACCTCATGCTGGAGCAGGGGAAGAGTGTGAGGAGCCCAGCCCCTGAGGAGGAAGAAACAGCAGAGACAATGTGTGATGAACTGACCACAACCTCCATTCCCTGTGCCCTTATGCTGCTGGGGGAAGGAGGTAGAGTATTCAGAAAACTTGAATTTGTCTGACACAAAACCACTTTGTGGGATGGAATGAGCCTGGAGGAGCTTCTAGGATTGTCCTCAGCAATTACTTGTGGATCACCTGTGGCAGGTAGCAGAAAGTGTTTGAGCTGGGATAGACAGAGGAGTAGAGACCAAAGGCAGCAGGGGGTGACCTTCACCTCTCCCACCTCTGAACCAACTTTTGCACTATTTGCCTTGTAGTGAGACTGCAGTTTAGTGTTGCAGTGTTTAAAGAATTGCTGAGAAGAAATTAAATTCTAGTTCATAATTACCATTCTTAGGAAAAAATACAGAAAGCTTTTACCTTATTGGAGAAAGGTTTGAGATCCACTGGTGAAAAAAAGCCTAATCTGGGTGAAAATGAAACACCTGGTGAGCAATCAGCCTGCGGAATTCTGATGTGTGCACTCTCCACACCTGTGTGGAGAACAAGGTGCAGCAAAGGTTAATTGCCCTAATTGGGCAAATTACTTAAGCAGGGTAAGGTGAGTGGGATCTAGTTCAGTTGTGTTAGCTGGAGGGTAAGGCTGGGTGCTCTTCTTCCTTTGTGCTTTAAACTCTGTAGCTTAATGTTCCTTTCTGGGCCTGGGGCAGGATGTGGACTTGGATTTTGCTGTGTGTGTTTGAAGGCGGCCTGGCTTTGTGTTTATTCACCTCTGGTTGCTGAGATAGTGCTTCAAAAGGAGGCTTGGATTCTTAACAATGCACCAAATATCTGTTTCTGGGTAGTGCTAGAGAGTGGACAGAGGCTGTGGGGATGTTCTGTGTGGCCCAGGAGCTGGTGCAGTGCTGTGTGGTTATCCCATCCTCAGGGTGACTGTTTGGAACCACATCTCTGGGGGTTCTTTGTGACAGCTGGGGATACAGAGGATGGACAAACTCTGAAAGCAGCAAATTCTATTCAGCAAGGAAAGCTTTGTTTCCCTCCTGTGTCACTGTTACCTGGACTGCAGAGGGATTGCTGCACCTTGGCTCTGAAAATCTCAAATCCTCTCTAGACGGCCCAGCTGCAAAAGTGGTGAAAGCTGTGCCTCCATGACCTTAGCTACGGTGCAGCTCCATATTACCTTATTTGCAGGCCTTTGGACTACAAGGTTTTCAGGACTGCACTCACAAAAGCTATTTTTCTGTGGTCGTAAACCAAAATGCAAACCTTAAATCTCGCCTGAGAGCAAGTGAGACTCGGCTCACCAGCAGTCACACAGGGATCAAACAGTGTTTACAAGAAAGGAAGCCACCTAAGAAATCACCCTTGATGATTTTACCTGATGAGAGAGCTGTGTGCTCCCTCTCTGCAGCCCCGAGCACTGTCCCTCCCTCAGGCTGCTGCCTGACATGCAGGGGCCAGAGTGACTGAAGGGTGTGTGTGAGGCTGCACCCCAACACGGCTGCCTCTGTGGGAGCATTCCCAGCTCTCCTGCCATGAACCTTCTGGGAGCAGGCGGAGATACGCTGGCCTGGAGCGGAGCCAGTGCGGGCGCCGGATGGAGCTGGCTGTGGACGTGGCTGTGTGAGGTAAGGGCGAAGGGGGGCTCTGGCTGTGTGTTGTGGAGGGGCTGCTGCTGCAAGGTCGGGTTGGGTGCTGTGCCTGGTGTGTTTTGAGTCCAGCAGTGGTGTTGGGGGACATCTCTGTGCAGTTCATCTCCAACTCTCTCAGCACTGTTTGATCAGAGGCAGTGCAGTACAAGTGCTTCCCCTCTGAAAGCCGATCTGGGGAGATAAGGTACGAGGTGAACATTTCCATTAGACATAAAAGAAAACTCCTTTTCCACCACCACCACCACATTTGTTCCGTGCCCTGGTGGAGGGAGATAAGAGGAGGCAGGAGGACTGAGTGGGTAGAGCTGAAAACCAGTGTGGACCCAGGGTCTAGCAGCAGCCCAGGACTTTTCTGTAGCCTGCATGGGAAATGGAGCAGCAGCAGCAGGCTTCAGAAGGAATGGGTGTCCACTGGTGCTCCAGCACTGGCTGTCAACAGCCCCTGCATAAGTGGGTCTTTTAACTCACTGTGCCTCATCTTGCCCTGTTGTGCCTCAGCTGAATGTGCTTCTATCCTTCTCCTGTCTGCAGTGGGGCTGGAAAATGGCAAAGAAGCTCTGTGTGTCTATTGATTAGCTGTATCGTGGGATGGAATTGCAAAACCCTCTCCATCACTTACTTAGAATTTTTTTTGGTGTACTCCCCTTGGTTTCTTTGAATGTCAAAGGCTGAGCATCTTCCTGACCTCAAGGCTGTGCCCAGAGTGAGGCTGTCCTGCTGTAGTGCCTGTGTTAAATGGGCTTGTCCAGGGTTGTTGAGTGAGTCTGGAAGGTGGGAGTCTTCTTCCCATAAGTCCCTGGGGAGGTTTTGAGTGAGGAAGGTCCACTCCTTGCAGTGCTGTCTCCATCCTGTAACGCCTCAAGTTCTAGTCCGTGCTGAAGTGTTTTATGCTACTTCTGAGATGTGGGATTTTGTTTCAAAGCTGTTATTTTTCATGTATGAAATGAGCTTATTTAAAGTAAGTGGGAGAAATGCCATTTCTCTTTTCAAAGCCCTGTTGTCCTGCTCTAAAACTCCTGCTTGGGCAAAAGTTTTGCAACGGCCCAGCTTCACTCATTTGGCCTTTTGCCAGGGGATGCATGTTTGTCACCAGGTCTGAGGGACAACATGGTGTTTATTTCAGCTAACAGAAGATTTTTTATTTAAATACTTGTTTGAAAACCATGTTAGTGGCTTACTTTCCCATGTTGGCTGGCAAAAGTCGATGGTTTTTTAAAAAATCGTTTGCAAAATCATCCCCCAAGATATAAGGTCTTTGTTCTAGCTGGAATTCTGCTGTTAGGACAGTAAGATTTTTGTGATGCTTTTCCCTGTGAGGTTTTACACTCTGTTTTTGATTTTTTTACTGTGTTTATTTGTAATTCTGTGAGCATCGCTCCTGGTGAAAATGCTGCTGGTGCCAAGAGCGTGGGGGAATGAATGCTGGGCTCCCAGCAGGCAGGCAGCTCGTCTGGGTGGCATTGCTTGCGGTGCCCAGTGGCATTGCTTGCTGTGCCCAGAGTAGCACTCTCTGGAGTGAGAAACCCGCCCGATTCATTCTGCCCCGCGCTGAAGGCTGCGAAGAGAGCGAGTGAAGTCTCCGGAGGAACACAGGGAGGGGACTCCCTGGATGGCAGGCAGGCAGAGAGAAAGGAAGGGAGATGCGTTTGTGGAGGCAGAGCAGAAATGCTGGTGGCTGTGCAGAAAGGCACTGGAGCAGACCGAAGGATCTCAAACTCTGGGACAGAGGCGCTGTGTTTATCAGTCCGGGGGAGGGAGAGGTGCAAGCAGTTCTGCGTGCTGTGCTGATGTGATCAATGCTATAGTTACCCCGAGAAGCAGGAAAAATACCATCCTCCTGGTGATTCTGCCTCCTCCATAATCACTTGCATCTGCATTGTTTTTACCCTGCCCCCGTGTTTCACGTTTCGGCTGCTCCAGTGAGCGCACGAAGACACCACCCTCCCACTGCTCAGTGAGTCACTCGGCCACCCCTCCAGGAAACCAAGCGATCATCTCGCTGTAGCTGATAACAGCAGCTCCTCCTCAGCTTCACAGGTGCTCCGACACCTCCCAAATGCTGCTCGCAGCAGCTCCAGGGGCATCCCCACCTCCTCAAATTCAAATGTGCTCTGGAGATCAAAGAGAGAGGAGAGCCGGGGCTGGGTCACCTTTGCACGAAGCCGGCGGGGATTCCTCCCGGAGGTGGCTTTTCCTTTTCCTGCTTTGAGCTGGGCTGCCCTTTGAGGGCTTTTCTGCCCTGCTCTGTCCTGTGCTCCTACCCTTTCCCGTGGGGGAGCTGTGTGTAACACACTGCCACACACGCTCACGGTGTTTCTGTGCAGAACAAGGCAAGGATGTCTTGGGGGAAAGCCTGATGGGGGCATCCAGACCAGGGTGGGAGGAACAAGGCCTTCAGGAGCCGTGGGAAGGCTGTCTCCCTCTATTTTTGGGGTGATGTTCGTTTTAAATAATTTGAAAAACCCAGGCAGTCTGTGGGTACAGACTCCAGTGTGCCCACACCACTGCCAGGGCAGTCCTAATACATCGTGACTTGCTTTTTTTACGGGAGATCTTAGCTTTGCTTGGCAAAGCCGTGGGAGTTCAGGATTGTTCTTGTCTCTCCTGGATACTTAGATGGTGAACCATGGCTGTTTGATTGTAAACTGTCAGAACAGGTGTGAACCCTTAGTCATTCCCATCTTCTCCCCCCTCCACCCTGTGTAAATGACTCTGAAATAAGACTGCGTTTGCTGTCGTCGGGTGTGCGGGGGAGACAGGCTATCCTCATTTCAAAGTGGAGGCGTGGAAACACAAATTAAGGCTGAAACTGCCTGTTTGGGTACTCCAAAGCATCTGTCAGGGTGGTGTGAATATTACTTTTCAGCAAGATCTGTTAGTTTTCAGTCTGTTCAAAGCCACCTAGCTCTACATGAATTCAGTGTTGCATCTTCATCCCACCGGGAGATGACTGCCCAAAGTCACAGCCACGGGGGTGTGGGACAGGGCTGAGATTGGGGCATGCCCTGCTAGCAGTTTCCCTGTGAAATTGGTATTAAGCTGTGTACTGGGGACCTTTCAAGTATCTCGGGCCACAGAGAGAAACAAAAACTCTTTAAAGCTGTCAGGGTCTGGGCCCTTGCTCTGGTTTTTGGAGAAAATCCCTGCAAGGACACAGGGAAGAGTAGAGGTGAGGTCCCTGGACTGGATCAGTCAGTAGGTGATGCTTTCACTCTTGCCACCCTAGGGAGGCTGTGCTTGATGAAATCTCCCATTATTGGTGCAACATGGGGTTTCCTGTCACTTCTCAGAGGTTTTTATTTTGGGTTGGCAAGATCTGTGCTATCAGGACACTGCCATCTGTCGTCTTTCTTGTGTGGAGAGATGCACAAATGTTTACTAGGTGTGCATCCTACAGACTGGGCGCTCTCATCTCTTGCCATAAGGACTGACCTCTCAAAAATGGCCAGAGCACTGGGCTGGTCTGGAAGCGTTTGGTTTGTGGCATGGGCTCCCTAAAGGTGCCAGGGGAGCAGAGCAGGATGGGGGGGGGATTTGAGGAATTCCCTAATTTAATTGGCAGCTCTCTGGGGTCACGCAGACTTGTTCTGTGCGTGCCAAAGCCCAGCCCGGGGACACCTTGGTTTTGCTCTGACAGTGCAATGAAATGGTGGCGCTGGTGCTGCTGCGTGGTGGCCCCGGTGGAGTTTGAGCACAGGCCACTAGATGTCTGTATAAACCAGGGTGTGACAAGCAGCCGTCCCAGCTGTGTCCTGTGACTTTATTGGCTTATCAAGAGCACAGATGAAGCCCGGATTAATAAATTTCAGCCTTGTGCAGAGAGCACAGAAGGGTGGCAGTGAAGGGGGGGTCAGAGGCAGGCCCTGCAGCACGGAGGGGGATGGTGCAAGGACAAGAGGTGGCTTGCAGGAGCCCGAGGCCAGGTTACAGCAGGTGGTGGGACATGCTCTGCCGTTGTGGTCAGAGCGCCCAGCAAGGAGCCCCTGCAACTGCAGTGAAATCTGTCCCTTGCCAAGAAACCTTGTTTTGTTTAATGGCCAAAGAGGCTTTTGGTCTTTGCCTGCAGTGACTGCTTCCAGTTGCAGGCTTGACAGCACCTCCACGGCACGGTTCTGTCTCTGCTGTACAGTGGTGCTTTCACAGGGAACAAGGTGCTTTTCCAGCTTGCCATGGCCCTGGGAGGTGGGCATTAAGGTGTGTTTTGAGGACCTTTCAAGTGCACTGGGCCACAGGAGGAAATACAAAGCTCCAGGTTCAGGTGGCTCTCTCTACACCTTCCCAGCTGCTGTGTCTGAGCATAGCAACTGCTCTGAGCAAGGGCTCACAGGTCTCTTTGGAAGGAGAGGTCAAGGTAGTGAGAAGCAGCCCTACTCCCTCTTCCCTCAGCATTGGCAGAACAACGTGTCTCTGCTCCCCAAATCCTTTGGTGTTGATTGTACCTTTGTCCTAGCCTGGAATGCTGCGTGTCCCTGCCAAAGCTTTGTGTTGCCCCTGCAAGAGAGAGCACTGCCAGTAGCAGAGGGCAGCTCCCCACCTGCCCGCTGGGAAGCAGAGGAGGAGTAAGAGGCTCTCCCAGTGCTTGGCCTCTCGCACAATTCCTCTAAACCCACTAGAGGGCAGGGCAGGTCTGTGGAAGAAAAAGCCTGCTGGAGAGAGCTCCGCTATCCCTGGGGCGAGACCCTGCACCTGAAGGAGGCCTGGGGAAGGATGGTTTTGCTGCAGCCTGGACTGGGGCAGAAGCAGTCCTATCCAAATCCCATCTTCCCCTGCTCTGCTCCACTGACACCTCCTCTGATCCACCTAGCCGTCTTCCTGCTCTGCACCACCGTGTTACATCCTTTGTTCCTGCTCCACCAGCCCAGGCTGGAGCACCCTGCTCAGGATGCTCCAAGGAGGGACAAGCAGCCTCTGTGTGTGGCACATCTGGTGGCATATGCCTCTGGAATCCATGGGGGAATTCAGAGGGCTCTGTGGCTGAGCTCAAGTACGAGGCTCTGAGCTGCAAAACGAGGAGGATTGTGCAAGGCAGAAAGTACTTTAGTGTGGTGAGGGAGGAGTAGTGTGTGCCCCTCGTGCTGGCTGCGTGCAGGAGCTGTAGGCAGGGGCCGTGTGCAAAGGGATGTGTCCCCTCAGCAGGGATTGTGGGCCCAGTGCAAGGGACACCTGTGGCTGGGGGAACAGGCCTGTGATCCCCCCACAGCTGAGCCTTGGAGCTCAACAGGGCTAAGGGGGAAGTGCAGCTGTGGGAAGGTGAATACTGCCTGTGCTCCTTGCTCTGTGTCACACAAACATGTGCGTGAAGTCCCTGAGTGGGGGGACTTCATCAGGGTGTGGCTGGAGGCTGTCTCTGGCTGGGAGTATGACATGGTCAGAGCTCCGGGTGTCTCCCCAGTTCCCAGGGATGCAGCTGTGCTCTCTGAGGATGCTTAGTAGACCCCTGCTCGCTGCACCAGCTGGCAGAGCCCAGGGTAAGGCAGCCCAGAGGCAGAGAGGGCTGCAGCTGGAGGATGAGCCCGAGGAAGCTCAGGAACTGCATGGGGGCATTGGAGCCATGGCTTGGGGTGGAGATGAGGAAAGGGAGTACTGGAGTAAAGCTGTCCCTGTTTCCTGCCCTTACCTTTAGGTGAGTATTTGCCTGGCTTTTCTCGAAGGAAGCTTGGGCTTTCAGGAAGATCCTGCCTACAGATGTCTGTGCCCAATTAGGGTATTGCTCAATGGTGTTTGTCAGGGCCAGCATTTGAAAAGTATGGAGCAGACCATATGTCTCTTGGGGATCTCTCTTTTTGTTTTTTCTTTAATTCCAGTTAGCAAGGCATTCTCTTAAAAGTTTGGATAGATAGCTTCCAAATGAACTGTTTAAATAATGGTATTGGACAACTTCTCATGTACCCTTTGAGGAAAGCAAACAATCCATGCTTCAGGGGAGACACCACTGCTTGCTCCTGTGTGCCTTTCACTGTTGCACCTAATTTTGAATCCAGAAAACACATTTTTCAGCTTGTGTGGGGAATGATGAGATAAATGTACTGTATTTATTTCTTAGGAAATAAATTTTGAACACTTGCATTTCTGACACAGCTGGGAACAGAGCATGGAGCCCAGTGGAGGCAAGACTAAGGTTCAGCTGGTTATCCTGCAGCTGAGCTTGATCAAACTGGGAGTTTGCATGCTCTGCAGACAGTGTGGATATGTGCATCTTCTGGCAGCCTGGTCACATAGGCTTGTAACTTCAAAGCTTTACAGGGTGATGTATTTGACTGAGTAATGGTCAGGCTTTTCAATCTCTCATGACTAATTAGCCATCTTTGGATTGGCCCCATCTCACCACACACCCTGTTTTGTTATATTTGTTGTATTATTTTGGCTACTGCCTCCATAGCTGTGCATTTGCCTCTGTCCTGTCTGTCCCCAGCAAGCAAATTCTTGGCAGGGTGCATGTTGCAGCCAGGTGGGACTGGCTCGTGTGGCCTGGCCTGATCACTGCTGTGGTGGCATACTTGTTGGAGATGCTGGGAGAGGAGTTGCTGTAAGCCCAGTCTTGCTCTACCATGTGTGAGTGAGGTGAGCTTCATTTGGAGGTGTTGGTGACAAGGGAAGGTACTTCTCAGAGGGTCAAGGTGAGATCAAGAGCTGGAGGTGGGAGAATTTGCACTCACCAGCTGACCTTGTGAGACCTTCCCAACTGTGTTGACAGAAGCTGTGACTGACCCCTCAGCTTGGGGTAGCACCCAGCCCTGACGAGTCTTGTTTTACAGCACTGTGAAAATATGAGATTAGAGGCAGCCGTGAGTGTGAAAACCTAAACTGTGCCAGTGAAATGAGTCAAAACCTTCAACACCCAGTGTCCTGCAGCAGTTGCCTCTGGCATTTCTGAAATGTGATGCTGAGTAAGTCTGGATGGGCTCCTATGTGAAGGCAGCTGGCCACAGCATTCTACTGGCACACTTGGAAACTTATTCTTCATCCTGTAAAAATCTTGCTCTAAGGGAGAACCGGCTGAAATTCCCCATGCATCGACACTGTAGCCTTTCTTTGTCAGTCTGATGGATTCAGTCTTCCTCTTTGGACAGTCCTTTCACATCTAAAAATGCTTTGATTCCTCTCAGCACCCTCCAAGCATGCTCAGAGCTGTAGCTTCTCCCACCATATGAGCCGGTTGACTGGCTCTGATGTGGTTTGTGGTTACATGTAACATTGCTCATGTGGCCCTCCTGTGCTTTTGATTTTCTGAATCACCAGTGAGTGCACTTTCACAAGCAGGTGTGAGCCTTGCTCAGATGATGTGTGTAAATACTCTGGAGAGACATGGAGAGGCTCAGCTTCTTCCAACCTGGCCTGCAGGGTCCCTGTGCCTCCAGGACGTGTGGGTGTGGGGTCTCCAGGTGCTGCTGTAGCCCCTGTGGAGCCCAGCACTCCTGTGCAGCCCCAGGGACACCTTGCCAGGTACAGTCTCTGCACTGACTTCAGCCACCCTCCAGTGGGGGATGAAGTTCCCCAGGGTTAGACGGTATCTAGTCTCATTCCTCATTTGCCAAATTATCACCTCTTCATTGCCAACGTGCTGCAACGCCTGAATTTTGAAAGATTCAAAGAGTCCTGGTGTTGACCTGCCACAGTGTGGGGCTTTGAAGACGTTTGCTCTGCTGGTGCTTATTCTGTGTGCATTAACAAATAAAAGGCAGACACTGGTGTCCCAACCTGCCAAACCAGCCTTAACTCATCAGTGGCAGGGGCCAGGCATGATGCTGCCATTGAAACATGGTGTGAATGTCACTGCTTTTTCTGATAAAACACAGCAAAGCAAAGAGTGGAAAGTAAACTTTGTAGGAGCCCTGGGTTCCTGAAATTGTAGGTCAGGCACGGGTCTGTCCAGTGGGTGCAGGTGCAGTTTGGAGCTACCACACTGTTGCTGGTCCAATCCCTGAGGTGTCTCTTACAGAAATGGTGTGTCCTGTTGTACTGGGCTGTGCTGGAGCTAGACACCACAAGGAGCTGAGTTTGGTGCATCTGCAGAGAAGAACCGTGAATCACACAGGCCCAGGAGTGGCATCTCCCTTGACTTAGCAGGATGCTACTGAGAAATGTGTCACAGCTGATGAACCAAGATGCTGTTTAGAGAAGGAAGTACTTAAGAACAGGAGCTGGTGCACAACAGGATCCTCCTAGCACACTTACATTAGCCTGTAGTTTGTCTGACTGTCTCTGGTGCTGCCTTAACTGCATCTTCCCCTCTCTGCCTGAACCCTGCGGAGTTTATAGCAGCAAGTTAGCAAAGCCAGCTAAACCACAAAGAGGAGCCTTCAGCAAGGCCTGACCCCATTAATCAGCAATGGAAGTTCCTCACTCCTCTGCTGGACAGTAGCCAGAGATACAGGATGTTGTTTTGGCAATGGCAGTAGACGTACAGGCTGTTTGAGTGGCAGTGGGAGGATGAAAGGAAAGAGGGTGCCCTAGATGAGAAGGGGATTGCAGCTCTGCTCCAAAATAGCACCCAAGGAAACAAAAACTGGTCAGTGAGGGGCACAGGCAGAAGGAATTGTGCAGCTGGAGGTAAGAAATAGAAACTGGTGGTTGAAGTCACCCAGAATCGAGACTCAATCTGAGAAGAGATTTCTGATGAAAACAGGAATACAATTAAAGCCCTTTTTAGAAAGGCGAATGTTTTACTTTGTGAAGATTGTGAGAGATTTCCCATAAAACTGTCACTTGGAGGGGAGGTGATGTTAGCATTAAAACCCAGCTTCTGATCCCACCCTGACTTATGTGAAATAAACTAGGGAATACTGTGAGCATCCTCTTGAACTAAAGGGTCTATTTGGATCTTCCAGAAAGGAAGTGATGTTTTTCTATGGTATATTTCTCCTGCCATTGAGTTAATAATCTTCTGCTGCCTCCTTCAAAGAAGGGGGGAAAAAAAAGCCACACAAAGCAAATTAGGCAAATCTTTGTAGCATATCCAAGAGCTGGACTCCTCAGCTTGCTAAGGTTTTTCTGCAATGTTTTCTTATATCACTTATTTTGGGTAAGTCAGGCATTCATGAGGCCCTTAGAAATAGAAATTTGTGTTTGCCTTCTTGCCTTGTAGATAGATGCCCTGTGTTCCTATTGGCAAATTTGATTTGGAAGTGCAAGGAATTTGCATGCCTATGGATTTGGGGTCGAGACTTTTGGCACATAGGCCTGAGCAATGTTCAGATCCAGCTCTCAGGGCCTGGCCTATTTCCTTTTGTGTTGTGCAATGATGCATTTAACTTCCAATATCAGAGGCTGGCAGTGCTGTGCAGCTGTCTGAGAAAGGTCACCGAAAGTCAGAGGAGTTTCACAAAAAACACAGATGAAAAGTTGACTCAGATTCACTGAAATGAACAAAACTATTTTCTTTTTTTCTTTTAGAATTATCTGTTTTTTGTGAAACTCGCTGGTTTTGCTGTGACCTTTATCTTTTACTCAGTCACAAGAGACTTTGTTTTGGCAGGCACACGGGGAAGGACTTTAACACAGAGTGTGCACCCTGTGCTCGGTGCTGAAGGATGGATTGAGATTTCCTGTGGCAATCCTGTCACTTATGGCTCCTCTTAACAGCTTCTGCTGTTGCTGGTGCCGCATGTGCACTGGGGATTGTACCCAGAATCCTTCCCCTCATCTGTGCAGGTGATAAGGAGGCACTTCTGTGATTTGCTGCTGTCCTACCAGTTTTTCTTCCCTGACAGATGATAAAAGATCCTAGAAGATAAGAGCTGTGGCCTGTGTATGAGTGGCAGCATTTAGGACTGTTCTTCAGCGTGGCCTGAGTTTAAAGGCTTTTTCTAGCATCCAGCTGCAGTGGCAGGCAGACATGCTGTGTGTGTGACTCCTGCATCCTTTTCTTGTTTCTGTGTGTAACCAACCATCGATACCTGATGAGGTGTCAAGAAGATGCCAGTGTAGAACAGAGAGTACCAAGAGGTTGTGATGCCCTGCATATTTCTGGGGAGAGGTGATGCTTGTGGTAGGAGGTCACAGTCTCAGGTGACTTTAGGGTGCTATTAATAGCCTGTCAAGCATAATTTCTTGCTGTGAAAGCAGCAGCCGTGGGCTGTGGCAGCTGATGGCCCCTCTGTGGGCACCACTGAAACCAGTGTTCTTGCCTTGCCACTGCCAGCTCGGTTGAGGAGCTCAGTGAGGCCCCAGTGACACTGCACTGCAAATAGGAAGAGATTCCCTCCTAACACACCTGCTTGCCCTTTGAAAAATCCCATATATAGCCATGTCATACTTGACAAGTTCATAACAAAGAAGCTTACTCAGAGTGGACTAGACTGGCCATCAGAGAAAAATGTCCCAGTGCTGCAGGATGGACAATTGTAGGGGCCTTGGTTCTGCTCAGGCAGTGTGATTTTTTTAAGAAGAGAATTTAAGTGTGGGCTGCAGAGCAGGCTGTCCATGGTCAAAATGAGAGGCCTCTCATTTGGGTATTTCGAGGGCTGGACATGAGTGGGTTCCCCAGCTGCAGCTCTCCTAGCCCAGGTGGGTTTTGCCCATGGGACTTGACTGCTTTTCGGCTGCAGCAGTAGCCTAGAGCTCTGAAACACTGTTGGGGCTCCAAGCCCAAGGGGGTTTTGTGTGCCACAGCCATTCCCATCTCTCCAGGGAGACCCTGCCTTTGTGCCCCACAATGAGATGGGGGTAGGAGTTGCTGTGCCTCACCATAGCCGTGTAAAATGCAGGGAGCTTGGCTAAGGCACATGGGTCACTTCACCATCAGCAGATGCCAAATCCCTCAAGGATGTTCCCAGCATCAGCAGCTGGAGCATAGTCTAATCAATCTGCACGGTGGGGTGGGGTGGATCGAGTATAAATGCACGTGAACTTCTATCTGTGTTTTGTGTGGCTTTGAAACTAGGTGGGAAGGAGGAGGAGAAGGGAGGAGAAAGCTGATCTTGATGAAAATGTGACTTTGGGAGCATCTGGTAACATTTTCACAAGACACTAAAAAAAAAAAAGCAGCTTAAATTCTGAAGTAAATCCAAAGAAGTCCCTTTAAAGCTGTACCTTGTGTCTCATTTTCAGTTATAGGAACAGCTGCTGTACTCCTATACCATTTTGAAGGTTGATGAGGTTTTCCTGGGTGTCTGGAATGCTTATTCAGAGGCTTCCTTGGTTCCATATTGTCCATGTCATGTCTTTCCCATCTGCCAAGGCAGAGAAGTCATTCTCAGGGCTTGTCCTTATTGTAAGAATACAAGACTGGCCCTGTCAGTGAGTTGACCAGCTGATCAGATAAGGTGTTGTGCTTTTTGTGGCTTGAAATGGGGATCACGTGTATATAAACAAGTAAGAAAGTTGGCTGGATTTAAAGCTACAATTAAAATCTTTGTCCATCAAACTGGGGTAGAACCTGCACAGGAGCCCTTAGGACATGGCTGTGCAGTTGGTTGAAGGTACCTTTAGGTGAGGAGGATTTCTGAGCAGCAGGAAATGTGTGTTTGGCCCTCCTTGACCGTGGGTGAGCTGCACTTGGGTGCAGGCAGGTCAAGCACTCTCCCCACTGATGCATGAACATGCTCCTGCCTCTGATGGTTTGCAAATCCTTAGAGGTTTGCCTGTCAGGCAGTGACTCTTTGAGTCTGCTATGAGCTTGTTTCAGCCCTTTAGGAATCAGCTGAAGCTGACTGGAAATGGACAATTCCTTAAATGAGAATGGCCATCTAGAGCATTTGTGCCTGTCCAGCTTAAGCAGATGAATCTCACAACTGGAACCTCACCAGCGTGACTTGCTCTGCCCCTTCACCAGCTGGGCAGCATTCAAGATGTAGGTCTACAGGAAACAACTCCTAGGTAGAAAAGATGGGGATTGATAAAAGGTGCGGTAGGAGTTTCTCTGTTGGGAGACAACCAGCTATGCCAAAATTGGGTCTTGGGATGGCTGGAGGTGAGGAGTGCTCCTTAGGGCTCAACCTTATACTATTTTCCTTAATTCCGCTGGATTGAAAACCTGGTGCTGGTTAAAATATGCTTTGGATAGAAGTTAGGAAACAACTTCAGCATGGGGAAGAGCCAGAGTATCATACCAGGAATTCTGAGACCAGAGTAGAAGAAATGGGCTGAAGCTCAGCAGTACAGTGTTCAAGGGTACCCAGTGACTAATAATGAAAACCTATTCTTAAGCAGGAGCCTGATCAGTTAGGAAATACTGAGAAGGAGAAAAGATGTCAGTGTACTGGCTGATCACAGGATGACTATGAACTGTCAATATTATGTTCTTGTGGAAAAAGCAAATTTACTATGAGAATCTACCAGGTGAGTTGTGACTGGCTCTGGTGCCCCGCGTGGTGCAGTTGTGGAGCACGATGGTGATGCCGTCTGAGGTTCTGGGTGTTTATTACAAAAGATCAAGTTGAAAGGAAGCCTTCAGAGACATCCATGTACTCTAGGAGTGTGTGTAGTCACTAGAACCTGTGTCCTTGTCATTGTAGTTGCTCTTACACAAAGCAGATGTTCACTGATCTGTCAGCACAGGTTTACATCTCCAGTAATGTGGGGTTAGGGCACTGCTCACTCTTTCCTGTGGATATTAAGCTTGCAACCCAAAATACTTGTCTCAAAGCTGATGTTTAGCAGGCTGTCCCTTCGTAAACCCAGCATAATTTTTTTTTTTATCATCAACTTTCCCTGTGTTTTCTCCTTGCTCTGAGAATTGCTCCAAACTCCCTGGTGGCAGCTTGTTCTCATATTGCTGCTTTCTGAGTTTGTTTTCCGTGGATGCCTTTCCAGCCTCATGTGGTGCCACTGTGACCTCTCTCTGGAAACAGCACAGAGCTAGGGGGTCCTGCTTGAAGTAGGTAGTGTCTGTTTGCTGCTAGTAGTTTGGACTGGAAAAACTGGGAGTTCCTGACAGCTCTCCATGGCTCATTTCCTTGGTTTACTTCCTCCTGCACTCATGGAGTAGGCAAGACAAAGTGGGGAAGCTGCTGGAGCAGTCTGGGAGCACCTTATCCGTGTCCTTGCTTTTACTAGAAGTGTGAAGCAGTGGCTACCTAACCCTGGCTTCTCTTTGTGTTGAAGTGGCACCGTTGTTTGGAGATGCTGGAAAATGCTGATCTGAGCAGGGCTGGAAGGAAAGGAGCGGGGTTTGTGCTTTAGCAGCAGGAGGTATTTCTTGCCTGGAGCTGTACAGGCGTGTGTCAGTGACTCAGTGCTGGAGAGGTCACACTGAAATGGCTTTTAAACAGAAATTCTCATTTGGAGAAGTCTCTTTGTGGGCTTTATTCTTTTCCCACTTGCATCCTCCTTTCTGAGACCTAACTTTGCTTAGTTCATTGGACTTGTTCTAAACCACCTCAATGTGAGTAAAATCAGGAGCTGCTCTTGTATTTTTAAATGCAGCTCTGTGTGTGTAGCAACTGCCAAATATCAAGCTTACTCCTAAAGGCACTGGTTTTAAAAGAATTACTGGAAAGTTTAGGATTTCACTTTGACTAAGGCTGTTTTTCTTTTTATGGGAACACCACAAAGACTCTCCTTTCTTGATACAGTTATGAGCTAACAGGTGCTGGGATAGCCCCTTTGAGGGAGAGAGCAGTCTGTTTAAGTTCCTGTGAAATTCAGACTCCGGGGTGAAAGAGTTAATAACACGTGTGTTTGGTTTTGTTTCGGGAGAATGTTTATAAGCCAAAGTACATGTTGGACCTTGTGTTTTCCCAATCCAGATACTGGAATCATCCAGATAGCTGATTTACTCAGACTGAATTTCTAGTAAGAGTTTGTATGTTGTTAAAATTTGCCTGAAAATTGAGTGCAGGAAAGTCTTTGGGTTCAAGAAAGTTGATTTTTCTACAGTAAAGCCTAAACAGGTCAGGCTTTCTTTAGCAAAAGTTGATGAATTGTTCAGGGTTTCACTTAGCAAAGCAGAGGCTTTTTTTCATAGCTGCCAGTCAAACAGCAACAAATTACAGATAAACTGGCAATGCAACATGATAAACTTGTTGTGGTATGAAACCAAGTCTCTGCTCAGCCAGCACCACTGATAAATTCCTTGTGGCTTGATATTAATGATGTGGTCTAGCTTATTACAGATAAAGAAATTGAACTGGGTTTTAATATTAAACTAAGAAACATACTGAAACTTAGACTTCATCAGAAGACAATTAAACTGTCATCTTTATTAACTGTAAGCCTTCTGTATTTTCTGGCAAAAAGAGAGACTGCTTAGACTATCAGCACTTCCATATGTACATGGGTATTCATCTGGAAATAACTGCCAGCTTCAGCTGGGTAATTCTGATTAAGGAGGTATTTTGGACCAGCAGCACTGAGGGTTTTGATAGGTGAGCCTGTGACTAACTGCAACACTTTCTGGGGATGCCACCACAACCTCTCACAGCCATTTTAGCTTGGCTCTGGGAGGCATTTTAACCTGTACCCTGTGCTGAGAAGTGTAGCCCTGAGCTCAGGTGCCTCTCTGTGTCTGCTCCTGGAAGAAGAGCAATTCCTTCACCTGCCCCAATGTTTTGTTTTATGTCTAAGAGCTGGCTCTGCCTCCCTGTGCTCAGGTGAGCTCTGCAGGGCTGCTCATTTTCAGCATCATACCAAGAGGCTGTAATGCGCACAGGAGAGAGAGCTGGCTTGGGAACTCAGCAAATCCAGCACAAATCTGACACCCTCTCTGTGCCTCAGTGTTCTAGGAGACAGGGTCAGTAAAGCTTACCTTCCTGTGAACAGGTATATGAGGGGGAATTTGGAGAAGAACAGTGATTGAGAAATGTCTGTAGGTTCTCCACCCGAACCTCTGTGCAAATCCATGCACGGCTGCTTTGCAGTGGGGTTTGTGTCACGCTCTGCTTGGAAACATTTTGCCTCAGAGATGGAGCTGTCTTGTTTCTCCCCGAGGAAACTACAGGATGAGGCTCCATCACCCCCTTCCTTGCCAGCCTGACTGAGGGGGAATGTGGCACTTGGCAGGGCTGGCACTTAGCACAGCTGAGCAAGGACAGACGCACGTGACAGAGCAACGTGGCAGAAAAGCTGCTCTCAAACACCACTGTCCCCAGATGCCTTGGTGCTGTTGCTGCACCAGGAGAAAGGCTGGGCAAGGAGGGAGAGGAATGCTGGGGCAAAGCAGCTCATGGCTCCTGGGAGCCAGGCTTGTCCTCCATGCACCAATCCCGAAATGGTCACGGAGCTGTGAGTGTCCCTGAGCAGTGCTGTCCCTGAGCGGGTGGCTTGCACCTGAGGAAAGACATCCACACTGCCCAGGCCTGAACTGGGCAGTGCTGACACAGGAAAGCTCTCACTGGCTTTTTGGCACACTCAGCTTCCTCTGCACTCACCAGGCTTGCAGTCAAGATGCCCCTGCCTATATAGGACAGCTCCCACTGGACAAAAAAACCATACCCAAACCCATACTTAGGAAATCTAAAAACAATGCTAAGCCTTAGCACCACAGCCTGGACTCGAGTCCAAATTCGATGTAGAGATCGCATGTGCTTATTTGTAATTATTCATTCCGGAGTGTGCACTGGTATTTGTTTTTCTGACACAAGAACCATGGGCAAATTTAACAGATTTAATCTGTCTCTTGCACTCTGGCTGCAGGAATAAATACTGACAGGGCCAGCCTGCTCAGCTCTGTGTGGTCCCATTTGTGGCATTGATGGTCTGTCTTCTTCCAGTGCGGTTCAAAGCTTCTTGAGTCTGCTTCTGGAGCACTGGCAGTGGGATCCGGTGCTCCCTTTGTGGTCCTGAGAACAGAGCGCTGGAGGAAGGTGTCTGCTGGTGTCAGGAAGAAATGACGCAGCAGATGTGCCTGGGCTGCAGCTGACCTGGCGTTGCAATGGGTTAGATATGCACACTGACCTTCAAACTGGTGGCGGCAACATCAAACAGAAATTCTGGCAGCTGCACAGAGGCAAAGAGGATCTGGCCTCTCTCTGAGTGCATATTTGACTTCTTGCCCAAGGAATAATGACTTTTCCCTCCCTGCTAGTTAATTCCTGCAATTTATTAGTTTTGGTTGGTGAGGTTGTGAAGTGCATGCCAATGGAAGGAAAAGCTTAACTCGAGTTTCCCAGGCTGTGGAATATTTTGTGGGAAAGATTTGCTTCCTGAAGGTTGCTCCTGACAGATGCACTCTAGTTGCTTATGCACCCTCTGAGGGATGTGAGACCTGTCAGCTCTGCCTCCAACTGAGGAATAACTCCAGCTCTTATTTCAATTTATCTGTACCTTAACTCTATTTTTGTATTTTAAAGTAAATATTCTGTCTATGGAGATATATCTTTATTTCCCTATATGTATTTATCTGTAAATGCCAAGAGGCTGGTCGTGTTCTTTGCAGACACAGAGATGCAGGGACTGTTCTGGCTCTGCTCACAGGGTTTTCAGCACAGCTCAGAGTTTTCCCGTTGCTTGCTTGTTGCTTGATTCCAGTTGCGTGTAATTCTTGACTCTTTTCAGATCACTCAGACACAACCTTCCTGTCCTAAGCATGTGCTCTGTGTAGGCAGGCGCTTCCCCTCTGTGATTAGTGATGGTGGTGTGGTTCAGGGTATAGGGACCTTTGACTCTTAAAGCAGTTGGATTTCAATGTCCTGTGTAGCAAGAACAAGTATTTCCTGCAGGGATCTGTTCTGTGGCAGCCCAGCAGAGATGCTGGGGCTCCCGTTGTGTGATTATGTTGCCATTCCCCAAGGCCATTTGGGGCTGCAAGTCAGGCAGAACTGAGCCAGAAGCAGTGTCTTGAAAAATCATAGGAAGTACAAGTGGAGCTTGATGCCTTTGCCAAAACCAGCACACAAATCACCTTTAAATCAAAATCAGCTGATGAGCCAAATTACTTTTAAAGCAGGAAGTTCCCTTCTGGTTTATTGCCTTTGTTAAAATATTTATGATTTATCTTCCTTCTGCAATGCATTAATCTTCCTCTGTGCAATTGCAATCCTCTTGATTTCTTGCTGATCCCAGAAATAATTGTGATGATTATGTTGCTATTCCTGTTGTATTTCCTGACTAATTTCTAACTAATTCATCAGGAAAGGGAAATTTTATTATTTTTTTTTTAATCTTTAAGAGCTTGGATCTTGCATTTGCTTCCAATGTGCAATTCTTTAGGGAAGAAAGTTGTTTTGTTGTTGTTTCAGTTTGCCCGTACCCTGCAGAGAAGTTCTACTGCAACAGTGCTGTGCTGCTTATTGAGGCTCTGGACTTGCCAGCTGTTCCCCAGCCTAAACATACACACATGAACTGTCTGTCAAGCCTGATACCTTGTGCTCCGTAATGATTGGGAAATATATGCCCAGACTCTTACGCACCAGAGTTCTGCACCTTGCTTATCTTATCTTATCTGCTTGGATTTCTTCCTATGGCATCTCCGTGCAGAAACGCTTTCTATGTGGGTGAGGAAACCCCCGGATCTCCCTGGTTGCCACTTTTCATTTGCAGTCCAAACAATTTGCAGAGACCTTGGAAGGACGGTGCTGGCATTTGCATGTGAAGAAGCAGACCACAACAGGATTGTGAGCTTTGTCTGGCCCCTGGCTGCTGGTGATGAGGGACACCACACACTTCTGGTGCTGTCCCCCACCTTGCCAGGCTGGCAGCCCTCGGCCACTACAACTCATCTGCAGTTTCACTTGGAGCACGGAAGGGGGCCAGTCAGTCTTGGGATGATGGCCACAGTCAGCACCTGTTAATGTGACTTAACTGTGAGCAGGAAGCCTCACAAGTGAGCCAGATGTACGAGCTGGTTTTCCAGGAACAGCGATCCCCAGCTGCACAGGAGCTGATAACAGATGCTCGCAGTCGGCACCACGGTACAAGCAGGAGGATGAACTCAGTGCCGAACTTGCTGCTTCTTGTCTTCCTGTAGGTCTTCCTTAATAGCAGTTCGTGAACACTAATGGGAGTGACTGGGCAAATGCAGGATGTTGGAGTGCCGGGAGGATCTAGGTGGGGCAGGGTTAGACATTGTTTCTCCGAGAGACATTGCAAAGAGTACGTTATCCCTACTATTTCCATTCTTGGGGGTGGGAGACTCCTTCCCAATGTGGGTCAAGAAGCACTGGACCAGCAGTGCTGTCAGACCACTGGAAGTGGAAGGCTGAATTGTGTGATCAGGAATAGTTGGAAGATGGTGGCGTGTATCTGGGGCCAGCTACTTCCTGTCATGGTTTTTCGGGGGTTGGTGAAATCCTTGGATGAGCATGGTTATTAAACTTTGCAGTCCTCATGGCTAATGCTTTCACATGGAGTAATCTTCAGAGGGTGATGCTTAAAATCCTGGGAATCTGGCTAGAAGAGTACGGGTACCACACCCCAGGTGACAATGGACAGCTTTTCCCAGGCACATCCTTGCAGTTTGTGAGGAGGTGGAAACTTTTACAGTTAGCTGTGGTTTGGATTGTAACTATTTTTATGCATTAGCTGTTGATACTGGTTGCTTCTCTTTAGGCTGTCTGAAAACATGAATGAAAAGGAGTTTGGTAATAGTGCAGTTACGAAATAAACTTGTGAGTATTTAGCCTATTTAAAGTATTTACCACCGCTGTTATCTGCTAACAAACATGTGGGCTTTTCCTAGCAAAGCACTTTCCTCGGAAATGAGTAACAAAACACAAAACCACGCAAATATTTGCAAAACGAAGGCAGTTGCATCAGTCTGCCCAGTAACAGATAGGGTGCCAGAGGATGTCACAAAATCCATGTGACTGGATGAGAATATGGCAAATGAAGTTTATTACTAATCACTGCAAAGCAGTGTGTGTGGGAAGTGAGTGCTTGCTCTAGGGATATATGTTGACATTGCAATTAGTTCTTTCCTCTCTGGAAAGCTGCTGGAATCACGTCTTGCTGAAAACCTCGTTGTACCTCTCAGTAGGAGTAGAAAAGGCAAACATACAGAGTTTAGAGAGCAAAGTGAAACAAATCCTGATTGCCCACATCTGCAATGCTGATGGCAGCTCCAGCCTGAGAAACTTTAGTGTAGAGGTGTAGGAAATGAAGAGATGGACAACTGGAGAGGTGAGCTTTCATGTGCAAGGTGACTGTGCAAAGCTTTTTTGTTTAGAGACAGGCAATTTTGAGGAGAGGTGCGTTTATCATCAGAGAATTGAAATACATTTCACTCATGATTTCTTGTATCACAAGTGTGGAGGCACACTGTGAAATGATTCAGCTGCAGGTAAGCCAGAGGAAGTGGTGTTTTCACAACACACAGTCCAGATGCAGTGAATTGCTACAGGATATTTTTGAGGCCAAAAATGTACCTGGTCATTTGCAGAAAGTAGGTCCGTGACTGACTTAAATTCCTCAGCTCGGGAAGTCAGCACATTTTGCTTGCTGGGATGGATTAAGCAGGGTTCCATGCTATGCACACACTTGCCTTTATTCTTTCTGAAGAACCCCCATTTTAGCACTATCAGAAAGAGACTGTTAGGTTAGTTGGACCAGCTGTCCTGGATGAGGGCCACTCTGAGTGTGTTTATGTAAAAACCGAGAGCGCTGTGTTGGTCAGTGACATTGTGTGGACAGCGTTGAAGGGAAGTCTCGTTTTCTTGGGAGATGTTTAATCACTATATGCCGGTATCTCCTTTCCTCTGCAGGCACTTCTAATGTGAGCAAAGGTCACACAAGCTTTACCTATAAATGTCGATGAAAAATTGAGACAACAGTCTTGCACATGCATTAAGAATAAGGACTCCAGGGAAAAAGAGTTGGTCTCCCAGCCTCCTGCCCATTCTCCTTCATGGCATCAAGCATGGAGTGTGAACCTTGAGATCCAGAAGCAGAGGGTCTTGTAGGAGAGTAACTGAGTAAAGCTGAGCATGTGTTCAGAATAAGCCATGAACTTGGAATTACCTTGGAATGCAACTTTCTTAATGTCTAATGTTTTGCAAAGATTTCTTTCTGAGAGGACCCCTTGTAATGCTCAGTTGTTCTCTGTTCATGGCTGTCATGCTTGGATTGCATAGGATGTATGTGGGCAGAATGAGAGGAAGGAAGGAGAAGCTTCACATAGTTTTTGTGGTTTCACCCACAAGAGAAGCCAGATTTCCCCTGTTTGATGATGTCCTCCTCTCTTTGGGATAATAACTGCCCTTTTTGGGTGTGCTGGGTATTCCCTGGTCCTGTGAGCTTTCCCCCCAGACCTGTGCTGTGAATTTGCATCTGCTCTCAGAAGGCAGACGCAGTATTCTGGTAACTTTTCATATATTTATGGTTTATGGAGAGTGTGGTCATGTTGTTGTGTGAGGTTCCTAAGAAAGGACTACATGCAAGATGAAAAGTTTTATGCCAGGATGAAATCTCTATATTGCAAGGGCTAGAAAATACAGTTGTGAAGGAAAGCTGCTTGGGTTTTAGCCAAATCATCACACAGTGGGGGGAGGATGGTGTGCCCTCTTCAGAGGATCGTTTCATTTTGCTGGCTGAAGATCTGTTGCCTCCTAAATCTATCCAAGTGCCCTGAATGTGCCTGATGGATGTGGCTTGCATGCATCTCCTTCTTGCCATACAAATAACTTTTGCAATGATATTGAAGAGAGCAGAGTCAGGTCTTGGCTTGTTCATCTCATCTTTCTACTGAAATTGGGTAGCTGAGATGTTGTTTGTGTCCTTTCCAGTTTCCCTACACTGGATATTTGCAATATGAGGTACAAAGGTTTCTATTTTATCATCTTTGCTGTTCAGTTGGTTGCCTTGCATTTCCACCTAAACAAATATAGCCGTAGTTGTCAAGTTACAAGTAAAAAAGCTGGTGATAAAGTCTCTCTGGAATGTGATTTGCTGACTCACTCTGTAGAGAATCTGATCTTTTATTAGTGGCTTTCTGATGTCTTGACCCTATGCTTGAGTATTAATCTGCCCCCATGCTCATGTAAAAAAAAAAAAAAATAGCTGACTCAGATGCTTCTGTGATGACTTCTGCTTCCCACTTCCACTTTAAAAATACTACCTCCTGGAGTTTGTAGGGGTCAATTAAGGAATCAAGAGCTGGAAAACCTTTGTCCTTTATATGTATGTGAGTGCTTATTTATGTGACTTGCATGCTGCTCAGCTTTTTGTATGATCAGTGATTGTCTTTTGGCTTTGCTCTCACATATGATCGGATCATTTTCTGTGCAATTGTTTAATGACTGGAGTGTCCCTCATCCTGCTAAGCTTGGCTTTAGAGAAATAAGATCGTTGTCACTCTTTTTCTCTGACTGTTGTGTAAACACATGTTCAAAATGGCTTTTAGAAGGAATATGTATAAATATATCTGGTCTACAGTGGGAAGTGCAAGTTGGCACAGCGTGTATTGGGGAATAAATGGATGGCATTTGACCAAAAGGGTTGAAAGTAAGATAGCTTGAGAGAAGCTAAGTGAGCCTGATTCTTCCTTTTTGCCCTGATTTGAATGAGGGGCACATCCACTGGAGCCAATGAAACATAGAGAGAAATATCTCAAGAATGAAAGAACTTAGATTAAATTGGCTTTGAAGCTCCTCTGAAGAAAACATATCTGCTAAGCCCTTATCGATGTGTAGTCAACATGCTCTACCTGCCTCAGGATCAATTTACACAGGGCACAAGAGCCACCTCTGAAATCACCTTCTCCAGTGCGTTTGTCTTGGAGAGAGGAGTGGTGTGGCTGAGATTAAGAGAAACCGCAAATTATTCTTCTAGAGCTGCCAGCCAAGTTTATGCCCTTCTGCCTGTTGTCACCTTGTGCCCTCATTCTTCTCCTCCTCTCGCCTTACATCTTTGCAGTTTTATTTTCGATTTCAGAAGCATTGCCTCTTACTGACTGGAGGGAGAGCTAACAATTATTTCTCGTGGGTTTGTTCTTGTCATCCACATTGCCAGCACAAATATTTACAGAAACCTATTCCTGCATGTGCAGTTGTTGTTCTTTGAGAGTCATTTCTGTCTTCCATTTCTCCTCCTTTCTGCTGATGCTAACAGGCAATCAGACATTGATCCTGTGGCAGACTTAACCCCCATGGCTTTCCATCCAGACTTCTCCTGGCCTTGAGGTTTGACGCTTTGGTCTGCTGTGTGCTGTCTAGGCCAGTATCCTTTGCATCCAGGCGTGTGATCTGACTGCTGTGTGACCCTGCCCTGTCACTGCTGTGTGTCCTCTGCTCCTTCTTGAGAGCTGTGCTGTTGTTCATATTCCAGGGAAATTCTGGTTGACTGTACAACAAGTGTGACAGCACAGAAAAATGTCCTGTGGTAGAACATAAATCCTACCTCTACTCTTTCATTAACTGTGGGCATTGAAATGAAACAGTTTTATCTTTAGTTCTGGTGTGTCACCCTTCCACTGCTGAATTGTGATTCCTATTGGTACTTCTGGTATGTTCCTCTGCTACCTGAATTTCTGGTGAGGCGTTTCAGAACAGTCTGTGTAAGCAGAACTTTTGAGCAGTAGGAACTATTTTCTTTTCTCTTTGTAGTTTTTGAATTTCAGTGATGTTTAGCCACAGAAAGGCAGTCCTTGTGCAAAGCAGGTGAGATGGCACAGCTCAAATCAGGGAGATGCTCTGATCTCTTAGGCATGGATCACTTCTGTTGTTTTCCTCATGCAAGGTGAATTAATGCCTTCTTTAATAAACATGTCAATGAGAAGAGGCATTCTGGTTGATAAACTGTGCTTTCCCCTGGGATGGACCCGCTGGTGTCTCCAGCTTGCCAGAGAATGCAGTCTGTCCCTGAACAGGGGGATGAATCACACTGTAGAAACAGAAGGTACTGCAGAGGTTACACTGAGGGGACAAAATAATTACTCTTCTCATGGAAAATGTGAATGTTTAAAGATACCCATTTTTGTCCTGTACTGGGAATAAACAATCTCAGAGCTATTTGTGGAAGAGGGATATCAACAGTTACTTGAAAATTGCCTTGTCCTCACGAAAAATGTCATCATGTTATCTCCCAGCTGGAGTCTTTTCTCATAATTTGCTTCTGTATGGTCCAGGGAATGTGGTGTAGGGGAATTTGCATTTAGGAGAAATTCCTCTAAAGTCTCACACCAGTGCTGTGGGAGAGGAGGCTGTGGGAGCATTGGTCTGCTCATAAAAATGACCAAGTAAGACACACTTGGCTGACAGCTCTGGTGTTTCATCCGGGCCTTTCAAGTTAATGTATATGACTGGAAAATTGGCCTAGAATAAAAGCACTTCAAGAAAATGCTATTTTTCTGTCTTGGAGAACCTAACCAGAAATGTCACTTGAACTTTCTAGAAGGAAAAATTATGAGGCAAAAAAATTTGAACTTTTCTAGGCAAAATTGAGCATTTTATGTTTTCCCTGAAGAAAAATGTTTCCTATGAGAATTTTCCCAAGCCTAAACCTATTTTTACCAGGAGGGAAATAGAAGAGAGAGCCTGTGAGGGATATGTTTTTATAGAATAATATTGTCCAGTTCCTTGGATCCTGACAGAAACACTGGGTTGCTGAAAGCCTCTCCATGAACCATCCCTGCATCACCTGGATGGTCCACACTGACTCTGGTTAACAGATGGTAGGGAAGCACAAAACCTTTGCCTGCCTTTAGGTGGAAGGAGAAATCTGCTGGTTGAAGACTGAGGATGAAGAGCAGGATTTGGGCTCTTTGTGGGTGCATTGACAGAACAGCCCATCACTCAGGATAATGTTGGAAGTTTGCTTTGGAATGGTTAGAGCTAGTTTTAGGAAGTCAGTCCATCTGAAAAGGAAAGTGTTATGTCTACCAGCCTGAAGGACATGTTGATACGTTGAAATAATTCTTTATTTTTTCGGGGACTCAATTTAGATCCTGTTGTAAGCCAAGGGCTCGTGGAGCTGGAGGTCCAGCTTATGGCAGACTCCCTTCCCTGCTCAATAACACCTCAGAGCCCTGTGCATTCCCTGCTCTTATCTGTGCCAGTCCACTCTCTTGTACTGATGCAGTTGTAGATCTTGGATTCCACTTAAGAAGTAAACAGCCACAGTGTAAGCTGGTGTCCGTCAGCTGGGGCAGACCAGACAAGCTCTGTTCTGTATTGTGTGTGAGATTTGTTGCTGAAGCATTTAGATTTCATGCCTTTAATGTTTAATCTCATTCTGAACAGCAGGTTTGTGTCTTTTGTGAGACCATGGACTGAGCAATATCGTGGTGGTAACAAGAAAGGAGTGACCCTTTGGGAAATAAATGTGTGTTCTCTTTCAAGAAGCACCAACATCTTCAGTCTGTGTCAGACCTTGTCTCACCACTCATGCACAACACAACCATTTGTTGGTTTTTTGGGGAGGAAGAGACAGGGATGGAGGGAAAAGCCCTCTCCCTGTGGTGTGACCTGGCTCTGTTTCTATGGTTGTATGAACTGTGCCTGAGAATAGTCAGTGGTGTGCTGCTGAGTAATATTCAAAGTGCCACTCTGGTTTTGAGAGCTGGCAACCAAGGACCACGGCTGGCACCACACCACACGTTATTTGTCTGAGCTTACCGTGGGTCTTGGAGGCTGGAATTTCCCCCTGTTCTCTTTGTTTGGAGTGTGAGGGAGCCCTGGCAGGGTGAAAGCAAGGCCTCTTCCCCACGGGGTGCAGCCACAGGCTGTGGGTGTGCAGAATGCATCTGGGCTATGAAACAGGTTGTGCTGAGATCAAAAATTCTGCTGGAGGGATTTGCTTGAGCCCTCTGCAGGATAACTCCGGATTTACGCAGCAGCACGGAGTGTCCTTGTCAATGCCTTTTTTTAAAAGACCCACATGTGGACCTTGAAAAGGTGTGATGTGGTTGGAAGATGACACTATGGGCTGTTAGGATACAAGCACTTGGAAACTAAGCTTCCCCTTCTTCCCTGTGCTAGAACACCTCAGCAGCAAGGTCAAGAGACACAACACATCTTGAAAGGAAATGGAAAAGTTCCCTAGTGTCCTCTCAGACTGGTGCTGGGTGCTTCCCCAGTCATTCCACCTCCTAGTGTTTACTCTTACAGTTCTCTGGGCAGTAATGAGTGTGGGCAGGAGTTGTTTTTTTGTGGTTTGTTTGTTTGCTTGTTGGTTGGGTTTTTTGGTTGGTTGGTTTGGTTTGGGGGGTTTTCTTTTAGTGTGGTAGTCCAGCAGAATTGTACCTACTTTTCTGTAACTTTTGCTGCTGCTCATTGACTTCTCAACAAACCTTTGATCTAAATCTGTTTCTGTCTCTGAGCACCTCGGCTGAATTCAGCATGCCAGAATCATTAAAGAATGTTTCTGCAGATGGGAGTCTTGATTTTCTAGGTGAAGATGGTTTCTTTGCACATGCACTATTGCAGATTTATTTTTGATAAAGTTCCATTTGCCCTCTGGCTTTCAATCAGAACAAAAGTGATTTCACTTCTTTGTTATCAATGATGTACCTTTTCTGCCTTTGGGATGATAATTAAAATCAGTGAGCAGTCTTTAAACTATGAAAACTACCCTGGGTGATGGTTACCTGGAGTGAAAGGATAGCTAACTGGACCCTAAAGGGTATCAGTGGTCAATCTGCTGGGCAGCTGGTGCTCTTGGAATCATTTAGGTTGGAAAAGGCCTTTTAGATTGACCTAACACTGTCAAGAGGGAACCACAGGACCCTAAAAGGTGGGAAGTCAGTAGTAGTAGCAGCTTTGTAGTTATCCTCTTGTCTGGGCACTGAAGTCCTCTGCTAGCTCAGATACAACTACTGAGGCAATCAGAGGGTAATTAATTATTTAAGAAAATAAATTTTCTTAATTAGAGTGAGCAGAACTACTTAATTTTTGTGTATGCTTTGCCTTGGTATCAGTCAGAAGGCAAGGGAGACTGTAAGACTTAATTAAGACTTTGGAATGTATGTTGGAATTAGTGGCATAGGGAATAATGTTATCTCTAACATCTCCTGCTTCCCATACTGGGTTGATTTTGGGTAGCTGAGTCTCTCTCATCTTCTTAGAAGACAGTGTTTGCTACAAGATAGAGGACAAGAAGAAATTACATTTTCTCTGCAGCAACAGATTACTGCATTTTACAAATCCTCAGCTGATTCTGTGTCAAATGTCAAGGCAGGACTAAACTATGCACCTTTGGAGATGGACAGACCAGATGTGGCACACCACTGATGCAGGTGGTTTGTCCAAAAAAAAGCCAGAGCGTGCTTTTCTGGGAAGAGTCCTGACAGGCACAAGGACTAGGAAGGAAACATGAAGGAGGGAGGTATCCCACTGTGCAGGAGAACTGCTTCAAATCTGTGGTGTGTTCCATCTTCACTTGCTGTGAGTTAATTCTTTGTAAAAGTAGGAATGAAGTCGGGTTTTTTCCCCAGTGGTTTGACTTCTTGGAAAGAGGTAGAGGTGCAGATGTTTTCTTTTTGATGAAAGATCTAAGGCCTCATCCTGGAAAACTGTTTTCAGTTTTTTAAAACTTGGATCATCTTGAGTATCTGTGCTGAATCTTAGTACTGTGAGTTGTCCTGAGGCAGAACTTGCCCAGGAAACTGAAACCTAACAAGCAGTGCCCAGGCCTATCTGGATTTTATGGATAGCAAGTGCCAAAGCACACCTGTCCAAAGGCTACAGAGAAATGGGATTGGATCACAGCTGTGGGGGGGTCCTGAACTCTTGCTTTATGACAGGGTATTTTGGGGTTGTGTTGCCTTGAGAAGCAGCTCAGTCTGTTTTGTGTGGCCTATCCATTGTGCTGTGCAGGAGCTGCCTGCAGCCTAGTCCGTGTGCCTGTCAGGACTCTTCCCAGAAAAGCACACTCTGGCTTTTTTTGGACAAACCACCTGCATCAGTGGTGTGCCACATCTGGTCTGTCCATCTCCAAGCTGGCCTCTTCCCTGCTATTATGTCTGTCTGCACCCCAGAGCTCATAGTGCTTGTGAAGTTCCCTGCTGTGGTACAGTGACAATTATAGCAAGTTCTCTGGAAACAGGAATAATTAGCCCATTTCCGTGGAAGTTTTAAATAGTTTTAAATTAGTGGAAGTTTTCAGTGGTTTTAAATAAGATCAGGGTTGTGTATTGAACAATGAGGAGGAGACAAATGCCGACTAACACTCAGTAAATGATCATTTGGCTGTCCTGTGTAGGATGATGCTTAGGCAAAAACACTATTTTTAGGGGCAATTGGAAGTTATATTCTGAGTGTGTGAAAGGAAGCTGAAGTGACAAAGGCAAACCTATTTCAGGTGTTTCCTGAATCTTGCATCACTGATAACTTTTCCATGTGGTTTTATTTCTGTTCACTCTGTAAGTGGAACTAACCACTTAAGTCTTTGTAATTTTTTTGAAAAAGATAATCTTGTAAGAAGCATGTTCTGGTGGCAAGAATAGTGCCTCTGTTTTGTGTTATTTTATCTGGTTTATTGGCAAAGCAGTAGGCTTTCTAAAAAGGAATTATGCATCTGAAATGAGGCTTTTCCTGATCTAAAAGCAAAGAAGGCTTATAGGATCTGGCTTAGATGGGCACAGTGTCCAACAGTCTTCCTACTCCTACTTCCAGATTTTCCCATCACCTCTGTGCTTTCTTCTGCCCAGCAGCACAGGATTCGCCCGGGTGAGAGATAAGGAACTTTTCATCTTGGACCAGTGCTCAGCCTCTGCTGCCTGAATCTTTGCAAAGCTCTGCCACTTGAATGAGCAGTTGTGACAGACAGGAGCATCCTTTCTGGAAGTTCCCTCCTGTTTTAGTGATGTCAAGCTATCTCATTTCTCTACTTACATTTGATAATTCTGGGGCTGCCACTTTCTCTGGCTTTCCCGTGGTGCCTGCAGAAGAAGCATCTACTCTGCCATTTACACACATTTTACACCTTTTTCCCCGCCCTGAGCCACAGCTCTTTCCTACTCAGAGAGCAACAACCCCTGTCCAGAGGTTCCCATTCGTGGGAAGTGCATAGGAATGTTCCCTTGCTCCAGAGATGAAGCTTGCCTTATTCTGCAGGTTTTATGTAAAGAATTAAAAATTTCTTTGCAAGTGAACCTAGACAAATGTTTCTGATGTGTTTTAGGACTGAGATCACCCCATTCACTGCCTTTAAGGGTTGAGAAATGCTGATGCCCATAATAGCCATGCAATTTTCTCTGGTCCAGGACTGATGAGCTATTTTTAAATTTGTTTGGAAATGATGATGATGATCACTGCTAATTTTGGTCATTTGTGAATAGTGCTGCTTGTCATATCTTGGACAAAGTATGTTGGCTATTATATATGTGGAAATTGTTGCAGACCTATGTTGCAATATTTTTGGTACCGGGGCATTTTATCAAAGTAATCTTCTAAATATGTTGCATTCTAAATATAAACCCAAATATTTGGTAATGGCTTTCTTATGATAAGGTTACAGGGGTGAGAATATTTTAAAACAGCAGGCATGAAGTAAATACTTTGGATTAAGTAAAAAAAAATTGCCTGTGGAACGGAGCCTTTCCCTAAATCTAAAAGTTTTGTGGTTTTTGGCTTCATGTTGGTCTTTTGTCAGCAAACAGAAAATTGTTCTTTATTCCCTGTTGGCCTGACCAACAGAAATTTTTGCAAATAGTTGGAAACAAACAAACCACCTCCATCATGTGTAAACCTTCTTTTACCTAATTTTTATGTAGCTTCTCCTATGATTTGTTGGTGGGAATAGGTTTCTCTCTTTATTTAGGGCAGTGAGAGCCAGCACGTACTTGGAGTAGTCGCTCTGAGGAGGAGAATTTGTTTTGTGATGAAATCAGTGAACTTCCATGTTCACTGTGGTGGAGTGAAAAATGGGTGAGAATGTATGATTTGTGAAAAATATTAGGAGGCCTCAAATATTGCTCTCTTTTATGGCTTTATGCTGTTTTGCCACCTAGTTTGGTCAGAGAATTACAGTGGGTGGGGAAAAAGGAAAAAAGGAAATATCCAGAATGTATTTGTTTAGCAAAGCTCCAAAGAATGTGGTCTCAGTGGGATGACCTTTTCTTCAATTCTTACAGCCTTTCTCAAATGCAGATTTTTAAAATATTTATCATTATTTTAAAAAAGAATTTAGTAGCTTAAAGAGCAAAAGGTTTAACAAAAAAATAGTTTGAAGAAGAGATTGGGAGACACTGGTTTATTAGAGAGCAGCTAGTAATGGAGGCAAGTAACACAGAAATGAGCTTTGTTGTGATTGTAAGACATTTTAAGATATTTTTTGGAGGAAAAGCTTTAATTAAGCCGTAAAAGTAGAGCTTAATGAAGGAACTAACCAGGCTGTAGTTATACAAAATAAATGGATATAATGTCATTCAAGGCCTTTAAATTCAGTCATCTGACTGTAAAGTAACAGAATTCTTATAATAACACACTTAAGCAACCATATTTCCTAGCCTTAATGGTTTGGGAGCATCACATATAATAATCTGTGCATTCCCACTGACTCTGTGTTTTGGCCTCTTGTCTTTTTGTGTGCTTCAGGTGCTACTCACTTAGCATGGTACCCGAGCAGCTCTTGCTTGTTTGAATTCCTCACCACAGTGTCTCTAAGTGCTGTGGTTTGCACCTGGTAGGGGCCGTGCTGGCAGCCCGTGTTGTGAGCATGATCTACAGTCATCCTGAGAACCGTGTACTTTCTCCTCTCCTGAGCAAGAAGACAATTCTTCACGTTCTCTTGAAGCTCAGTATGGAGCAAGATCTTCTGTCATTTGCCTCAAAAGGATATTATGTTGTCTTGTGTAGGGTGAACTAATTTATGAGCGACTTTGAAGGTGAAGCCACAGCAAGCAGGATACCCAGAAACTGGCAGGCTTCCTTGTGATTTAGCAGTCAATGTTTAGGAGATAAACTTCAAATTCCTACCACTGTCCTGAGTGGGTTTTTCCACGATCACCTACTGCAGCACGTGGGGAGCCTGCCAAGCCACACGTGGACAGATAGATCTGGCTGAGTGAATGCTGGATGCTGAGTGTTTACATTTCAGAATTCTCTGTCTTTGTGTTTCCTAGGATCAGTGCAGGAATTTCCCAGAAACTGCTATCAAAACTGGTGAAACATTAACAGAACTGTTAACAGCAGCAGTTCTACTGTTCCCAGTGGTGACCGCAGCACTTGGTTTTACCGTGGCCATGGGAAAGAGATCATTTAAAAGTTCTGTATATCCAATAGCACTCCATCAGATGCTTTCCTCTTCTCCATGGTCAGTTTTTGTCTTTGTCCTTCTTCTAGTTTAGTGGCTTACAACAGTGGGGCACTGCACACACAGTCAAGAAGGAATAAGTTTGGTAAATTTTAAGAGCAGGTATATGGCAGATACAAATGACAGGGAGTCTCCATTGCCCTGTGCCACTAGGCAGACTTGGCTGCTTTGGTCCTGGATTTGATCCAAGCAAGGTGAGAGTTGCTTCTTTTGTCCAAATTGCCCAAATTTAACACATTGAAGCAGAGATAGTTAAAAATCTTTTCTACAGAAAACTGTTATCTAAATGACAAACTCCTCAATTTAAGTACTACCTCTTTTTATTTTTGCCTATTATTTTAAACATCCTGGGCTCATTTTGGGGCATGCCTACTTATACCTTGGACCAGTACTTCCTTCAGTTTTAGCAGTTGCAAATCTGTCACTGCCATCTGTTAAATGCAGATAGCATCAAATATGGTTTTAATCTGCCTGTTACCTAGACTTGTGTTAGCTGAGATGTTGCATGGGAGAGGGAAGAAAATGGGACAGGCAAGTTGGGGAAGAGTGAAGAAAATTATGCGAGGCAGTAACGTTTGACGTTGTCATGGTCATCTTCCTTCTAATTGAATCATTCACTTACTGAACTTTCTTCTTCGGGGCTGTGTGAAATCCCCGTTCCATGCCCCAGTGGTAACACCCTTCAGCTGCCTCTGTGACAAACAAATGCCTGTATCCTGCTGCAACAGTGGGGATTTCTCCTGCTGTGATGTGGGATGCGGTGATTCAGCAGGAGAATCAGTGCAGCTGCATCAGCTCTGCAGTATGACCAGTCTGGCAATGCAGAGCATGCCTTGGTTTTGCAGTTTTTCTGGGGAAGAGAATCACCTGGCTGCGTCAACAGAGACAAAAGCAGCAACAAGGTTTTCAAGTGCTGGAGTCAGGGAGATATTTTACTTTTTCCCTCATCACATTTTATTGTAGTGTAAGGAGGTGTAAGGCTCACCATCACCCACCCACTTATTTACAGGCAAGCATGTCCGTGAGAGATGCACTGCGTGTGGCAGCCTGCAGTACCTGGTCACTGAACTCCTGCAAATAGTGCCTGGTCCCTGAGGGAAACGCCTAGGAAGCTTTGGGAACTGGGCTTTGCAGCTTGTAGGGATCAGTGGTGTGTGCAGTGCAGCCATCCAGCAATGGGAATGGTCCCTCCTCTGACTTGCAGGGAATTGTGTGGCTTGGGCATCACAGGAGAGTATCAAGTCAAAGCCAGCAGCTGTGGATGAGGCTGTGTGTGCTGCCTGATGATCTTAAGCTGCTGACTTAAAACAAAGGAAACTGTGCTTATTGCCTATTTCCCTGTAGTTTTGCTAGTGGGCCTGGTCCTAGCAATTTTTCTCTCTCTTTCAGTTTCTGGAGTGCTAAAATCTATTTATTCTACGGAACAGGGCTTGTGGGGTTTATTAAAAACTTTGTAATGCATTTTTAAATTATTGGCTGGAAGATGCAAAGATAATGGGAAATATTTTGGCAATTATACTGTGAGAGCAGAAGAAGCAGTTGAAGAAATCTGTGTGTGTATCAAGATGTGTCTCTGGACTGAATCAAGCACACAGTCCATCTACCCCAGGTTACCATTTTTATTATTGGCTACCATAAATTTCCTAAGAGAAATGTGAAAGAAACCTTAGGGAAACTGCTGAGTTGTTCTGCAGGGAGTTTGCTTTTTGTTATTCTTGGCCTGGAGTTTGTTTGTCATGGAGAAGGAGAATCTAGATATCTTGCAGTGTTTTGACTTTAAATCATTGCTATAGATCCTCATTCTGCAGTAACTTACATCATTCTTCTCACCCTGCCAAGATCTTGTTCTCTGTGGTGCTGGTGGCACTGTGTTTTGGATCCATTGGGATGGGTTAGATTCCTGTAACAGGACCTGGATCAGAATTACCTGGCTGTTTGGTGATGACACTCTTACATGATTTTCCTTACAGTGTTCTCATGGGTAAAAGTCAAAACAGTTATCAGCCCACCCTGCCAGGCTCTTCCCAGTTAGAATAAAATTTTCAGGAACACAGGAATCTCTTAGGAGTGCTGTGGAGTCAGTGCAGGTCGTGGGCAAGAAGGCTGCCTCCTCTCTGTTACTAACTCTGCTGTGAGCTGCTCCGTGTCCCCAGCCCTCACTTTCTACCCTGGTCAGGCAGAAGGACAGCTCTGGGTCAGGGAGTTGTTTGACATCTGTACGGCAGGCTGAGAAAGGCAACCTGGGGAGTTGATGTCTGAAAAGGAGGATCTACAAGGTTTTGTGTTTGCAAGGCAGAATTGTAACAACTCACTGTGGACTTCCTACTGAAATGGCCTGTGCAGTCATTGGGAGCTTCCCTGGGAATTGCCACATGTGCTGGTCCAGTTGTGTCTGCTGTGGGTGCCTCTCAGATGTGTAGTAAAAAAATTCTCCAGATTGCCCTGAAGATGCAGCAGCAGATTTTTAACAGTTCTCCTTCAAGCACCTCGAAGCGAGTAAGGAAATCCCCACAAAGAAAGTGATTGCTGCAGCACTGACACTTGGGGACAGCCTGCTGTGCCATTTTTGCAAAGCATGAATCAGGAAATTTGACCTTCTCCTCTGCAACACATATGTCGTGGTATATACTGCTGTGTGATCTCTGCTTCCTGTGGCCCAGATAGGACTGGGGTGCTCTTATGTTTAACATTTGTTGTGTTCTTCTTGTTCTTCTTGCCAGCTGGACCTATTATTGCCAGAAGTCACTGGCACAGATGAACAAAGAAAGCTTCATGGCACTTAAGAGTGTGTGTTTGATGTAGAGTTGCTGGGACCCAGCCTGTCACTCCCACAGGCTGGTTTGGGCTGGTTTTGTGTAGAATTTTGCAGGTTATCCCTAATCTTGGTGCGTAGCTTGGCACTTCCTAAACTGGGGAAGGCCAGGCTTGCCTTGGAGGAAGACAGTGGGCAGAATAAGCACCAGGATTGTAGGGAGTCTGCTAAGCAGAAAGATGGCAAGGGGAAAAAAACAAGGAGAGCCTGCTGTGACTACAGTAGAGAGTGGCAGGAGTGGCTTAGCTGGCATGGGGTACAGGAGGAATTTTTCATTTGTCCTTTTTTTTGTTTTTTTAGAAGAAGGGAAGAGGTAGGGAAGACAAACTTCTGGGAGCCAGGAGATTAGGGTATGGTGTTGAGAAGGGACTGCAGAGATAGATATGCCTGTTGCTTGCAAGGGCAGACAAGGGGCAGTAAGGGGGACCAACACTGCTGGGAAAATGCAAACCCCGGGGCAGATCTGAAAACTGTTGCTTCAAACTGCTCTGCTTCTTTTAGTCTGCATGTCTCACTAAGGGAGATGCCAGATCTCTGCTTTCCACATGTCAGAATTTGGCTATGCTTTGGACAGAGGAGGAGTGGGAAAGAGGATAGTAATGACTGGAAAGAAAAAATAGTAGAGAAAAGAAGGCAGGTAGACTTCTCCTACACTGCATTTCTAGAAAGCCACTTCAGTGTCTAAGCAGTGCAGCTTTCAGTTAAGTTTTTCATTGCTGGTAACTATCAACAGGTAGCAAACAGCTGGGATCTTGGGAGCAGCCTAGTAACAAGAATATGAGTGTTCTACAGTATGCTTAACCTTTGCAGTGTAGTCACTTGTGATACTGTGCCCCTTCCCAGAAGCAGAGGATTCTTTGGTGGTGAGCTGGAGGAACTTACTCTGGATCTGGACTGGGGGAGCCACAGTGAGGGATTGTGGTTTGATCTGCTATCTGCAAGTTTGCCTGGGGAACTTCCTTTGTTTTAGAAAGTGTAGTATTTTTTTCTTTGGGGTTGCTTGGAGTCCCCTGAGGCTCAAGGCCCGCATGCACAGCTCTGAAGGAGGTGCAGTGGTTATTTTCTGGCTCTTCCATGACTGCCTGCCTGTGCAGGGAATGTTGGGTCATTCCTGTTCCTGCATCAGGTTAGGAGAGGGGGCAGCTCCCACTCCAGTGCATTGAGGATGCTGCCAGGTATGTGTGATGTCTGTGTGTCTAACCCATGAACTGTGGCAAGGAAAAGAGCATGCTCCTAATTCCTTCCTATGACACTGCACCTATCTGATGTTTTGGTTCCTGCCTTGATTCAGCCCAGTTGAGGGTGTAGCAGGAGCTTGGACCGTGTGGCAGATCTTCAGGGAAGTATTTTCACTGCTTTCAAGCAAAGGAATTTCACTTCTCTGTATTTTTTATCTTGCAGAGGGATGGGAAGAACACAGTATTTTCTCTTCTTAATGCTGGTATCATTATTTGCATTAAAATTCAGCTGAAATTAATCAGTAGTAAACAGGAGGAGGAGTTCCTTTAGGGCAAGTGTAATGCAGGGAACACTTGGTAAAATTCTCTGGCTGTGTTAAGCAGAATACAAGACTAAGACATTATAATGATCATTTTGGGCCATATTTCTTATTGCACTGGACCATAACACACCAGTTGAGCAAAACAACAAAGTCTGTGCTTAACTGCAAATGTGCAAAAGTTACCTTTGAATTTAGTGAGTGTTTGGGGCTGTTCTTCTCATGCTTGTTCTTCCCTGGGTCTATGCTATTACATCATCTTTATGGAGGAAGGGTTTTTTAGACATACCTGATGATGAGTGCCCAGGTGAGAATACTTGAAATGGAGCTCATTGCCAAACAGTGCTGAGTGGTGGACCTCTAGAAAATCCAACTTTGCTATGGTATCTCCAGCAGAGACAAGTAGAAATTGAAATACTCGTATGTGCTAATGACTTCTGAAAAATGCTGCTGAGAGCATTTGCTGTAGCCAAAGATAATCCCAAAGGAAATCCCAGAAAAGTTGGTAAATCCCTTTTAGAGGGATTGAGAGGCAGTAGTGCTTGCGCCCTGTTTGATGGTTTGATTTGAAGGTGGATGTGTGACTCCTGCCTGGACTATTGACTGGTGACACATAATCCAAATGGGTGCAGACTGTTTTGTAACCAATCCCTGCCTTCCCTGGACGACACTGTTTGTTTTTATTTTATGACCTGCAGAGTGGCCGTTGTTTTATCTCTGAACCTGACATTTCACACACGGCCACGTGACTGCAAAACAGAATATTGTTTTGGCTTCAGATTTCAGGCAAAGCTTCATGGTTAATGGTGCTACCAAGGTTTGCCATGTGGGGTGTTCTTACGTCTGGTAGGTGCCTGCGAGGATGAGGGAGGAGTTGGCTGTAGGGAACGTGGCAGAAGCAGGTACTCACTTTTCCTCCCTTTCCTCTATCAAGTGATAAATGGCTGATCTTCCTCCTCTTCCTTGAAAGCAAGGGAATGCTTTGAGTAGGTTACTTTAAGGGACAGCCCCACCCCTCTGCTTATGAGCTATTTCAGGCTCTCACATGTGGTTAGTATGGTTTAGGAGAGGGAGTCCTTCCATCCTTGCCACAGCTTTTTCTCTTCACATATATTCTCAGAAAGAAGAGAAAAAAAAATCCCCCTAACCTTGGAAACTCCCGTTACTGAACCTCTCTTCTCCCACCCAGGACCTGTCCCAGTTCTGTGAACTAACAAAACTCTCCACCTGAGAGTTGCACATCCCTTAGTCACACTGTGATACTGCCTGAGGTTTGCAGAGCAACTCTAAGTGAGCAAATACTTATTCTTGAAATCACCCCCAAGACCAGAAGAAACTGCCTTCCTTCTGTTGCCCTGTCCATCCTCTTGAAAAGGAGACACTCTCTTAATGAGAAGAGCAAAATGATGTTTTCTCTTCATGTCCCTTTTTCCTTCAGCTTCCTTGGTTTAAAGCCCTCTTTAAAACCTCACTTTTACTTGACAAAAACCACTCCTGTGTAGGAGTTATGTACGTAGCTTGACTTCAGATTTTTCAAGTTATTGCTTTCTCCTACTTATCCCACTCTTTCCTTGGTCAGTGTACACATCTGCTGTCAGTTGTTTGGAAATATCTTTGGGTCAAGCACTGGTGTCTTTGTAACTTGCTGGTTTTGTGCTGATGCCTCGCTGTGTTTGACCTGCTGCTGTCTCTTCCTGTTGATTGGTGACATCGAATCTGTGCCTTACTGCTGGTAGCAGCTCTTGTTGTTGCTTCTGCTCTCTGGCTAAAAGGAAAGATGAAAGAGATGTCCTCATCTGTCACCTTTCCTGCAGGACAGAGAGCAGAGGAGGGGAGCTCCTTGCTCTGCTGTGATGTTCAATGGGCAAAACAGCAGTGGGAGTTGACTTGCAACTGAGCAAATTCAGAATAAAAGCAGGTTTATAAGTACATTTTGTTGTAGTTTAAGGTCTTCCTTTCTGCCCAGCCATCACAGTGTGATGAAAATGCCAGGGCAGAGCAAGGACTTGCCCTTTTTAAAGAGAGCCTCCTCCTATCAGTGTCTTCAGTGTGTCCTGTGTCCATCCTGGACTGAGCACCTTAGAGAGCTTTTGGTCCCCTTTGCAGCCCCCCCTTCAGCCTTCCCTGCCCTCCTTTCAGGTAAAGTTTTCAGAACCACGACAGCGTTTGCTTTCATGCGTCTGAGTTTCACTGTTACTGACTGTTTCCCACACCCAGTCTTCCCCATCATGGCACTTATGCTCTGTTATGAGGGGAAAGCTGAGGGATAAAGGCAAGATTGACATGCAGTGGTGATTCCCAAACCATTGAACACTACAAAAGCAATACAGTGCCTTGCTCAAATAGGGCAGACCAGGCTGCTCTGCCAACCCCGAGGAGTTTCCCACTGTGGTATAGGGCAGTTTCACAATGACTTTGAGCTGAGCTGGCGCTGGAGTCACAGTGAAACCTGTGTGGTCTGGTTACTTCTAGTCCACCACTCATTTGGTTACATCCCCTGAGTGTCTCTACGGCCGAGGTTCCTTAGCAAACGTTGCCCTTGAGGAAGGTGAAAAAATAGACACCACTGTTGGGTCCAGAAGGGCACTTGGTGCTTTCTCTCCTCTCCTGTGCAGAACTGTTGGAGCGAGACAGTGGAGCTGGCAGGCTGGGTGGGAGCTCACCCAGGGGATCTGAACAAGTGCCAGTAACACCTTAACTTGTCAAGTCAATGCAGTAAATAGTTTTAGTCTGGTTTATTTAGTAATCCAGGATGCATTTCAGTTGAGATGTGTTAGTTGGATTGAATGCTTCTAAGTCATGTTTTGAGACAAACAGCTATCACCTGGGCAAAGCAAACCTGTGATAAGAAATAATGTGTCAGATTGGTCTGTCTTCATTGTTGGAGAAAGAACACCCTCATCATTCTGAAATCCTCATATTGCAAAATACACTGCTCCACTGTGGATCAGGCAAATATTTCTGCAAATAAAATTCTGAGGGTATGTAAGAGTAAAAACAGAAATACTTAATCTAAACCTTATCCTAAAATCACAATTGTGGAGACAAAATCTGGGGCAAAGTTTTAACTTTAGCTCTTTCTTCTTGGTTGTCAATGTAATTTTGAAGTTGATAGTAGAGGACTAAAGTCTGAACTGAGGGAGAAAGTGGAGGTTTCAGTTTACACATCTTCCTTTTGGTAAGCTCTGTTCATTTGCAGAACTTTTTGCATTGTATCTTTGTGTCCAATCTTTAGCCCCAAATTCTGCTGGAGAGCAGAAGCTACTCTTAGGAGCACAAGTTGAGCAGGGAAGTACTTGCACAGACCTTTGCTGACCCTGAAGAACAATTAGTTACAGCCATTGAAAAAATCAATGCTCAGATAAGAAAGGGCTATTGACCACAAGATATCACCCTATGAAACAGGCTACTTCTACAGCTTAGCCAAAGGCCTGAGGCAAAATCCTTTCAGATCTGAACACTTGAATTGTCATGTGTAGTTTGATCGTATCAGGTTTTGAATTAACTTAGAGGACAATTCTAGATTGCTCCCAAAGGGCTGTCATGTTATCAGGATCAAAGGAAACCACAGGATATGTAGTACAGAACAATTCTGTCTTGGAAAAGTAAACCGCCTAAAAATATCTGTTGAAGTGATTTCACTTTGCAAGTGTCTGTTAATTTGGCGGCTTGCTGAAGTGGGTCAGCGGAAGCTCTGGAGTCAAACTCTGAAAACTTGTCCCAGTCAGTGCTGAGCATTTTCAGTTCTAAGATTAATGCTGACAGCCTGTGCCTTGCTATCATCATGAAGGATCTACTGGCTCAAACTGCAGATGTGTCTTAAAGCAGATAGGACAAAATATGTATAAGCTTGGGAGGAAAAAAACTTGAAAGCCTTGAATTAGACTGAAGAATACTGAATTCAACTGCTGTGTTCAGTTAGTGTGAAACTAGTTGATCTGGAGGTACTTCTGTTCAGTGGCTGATTTAGCTCAAGATGGGAATTGTTTGGAAGCAGAGGGCTGACATAATAACCATTGCACAATCCATTTCTGTGCTGCCATTTCTCTATTCGTGTTTTCACCTTCTCATATAAGTTTTCACAATTGAGCCATACAGTCATCTGGACTTAATTTTCTTTTCACGTAGGCCTCCCATAGCCTAGATGTCATATAATTCCTCTAGCAGGCGAGGTGCTGCTCAGTAAAGCAGAGTATTGGGCTGGTATTGGACACACATCCCCATCCTTTGGTCATGTCCTACACCCCACCTCTGCAAAAAGTTTTAACACCGTGAACACCTTTAAGGCTCTGAACTTCCTAGAGCATGTGGCAGGAGAGTGGAGCTTGTGGGAGTACTCGGCTCTTTGGTGCAGCGTGATGGCCTCTCTCTGGATGGGACCCTGGGGCCACTTCTCACCCTCTAGGGCTTCAGTTTTCACTGTGGATGTGCATTCAGCCCTGGTGCTGGCCCAAGTGCTGGCTCCGTGCCACTACAAGGCTTTTAACAATGCTGAGCTGCCTGCCAGTCGATGGTTATCCTTTTTTTTTTTTTTTTTTTTCCAGTTTGCTCACACAAAGTCTTTTTTTCCCAGCTAATAGGTGGTGCCAGCTGACAGAGGATGTCCCCTGCAGGCCCTGGTGAATGGCAGTGTAGGAAAGGCCCGGCTGAAAAAGCCAAGAGCCGTGTTGCCTCTGGTCACACGCACATTGGTGTGGCCATGCTGGGAATGCAGCAGGCAGCCCCTTGGAGGCTGCCAGGGACAGGGATATAGTGTAAAAGGCTGGGGCTGCTGACTGGCCCAGCACCTGAGGCTCAGTGATGTGCTGTGGACCCCCAAATCCTCCTCTGTACGTCGGCTGTAGATGCGGTTGTGCTTTCCCACTAGAGGGCAGTTTGATCATGCCTGCATTTTCATAGTTCGGTGCTCCCACTCCACACAGTCTTTCTTAGAAACTAACAGAAATTCAGATGAAAGCTGTGATCAACATTTAATTATTTCAGCAGCTACCAAGTGCCCATATGAACAATAAAACCATTGATTTGGAAATACACTACTCGAGCTACAGCAGGTATCAAGGCACAGTTTTTTTAAGTGTGCTGTGTGTTTTTGGGAACAAGCAGCAGGTGTGTCACAGTCACATGGAAATGTGTGGCTGAGGCATGCATTCTCCACTGAGCAGGCACACAGCTCCTAGTGGAGGTTGTAAAAGTGAAGAATATAGCAGGTGTGTATAATAGAATTTCAATGTAGTAGTCAGATTTATACATATATATGTACACACAGGTTGTGAAACTTTGAAAACTAAAAGAATCCCCAAAGACCCTAATTGTTAATGGAAAAGACAAATGCTCTTTACTAAGACGTCAGCAGACCCGAAGGTTTTGTTTCTCAGATGAAGAGTGATGTACTCATAGATATTAATACTTTGGAAAGCCAAGTGAGTAAGAGATGTGATTTTGGGCTCACTTAATAATCTAGACCTCAGAGGCAGCCTGGGGAGATGTCTGCACTGTGGGGTGTGGCTGTGTTGGGAATATCACACTCAGTACTGCTGATGACACATGAGAGGATGTGAACTGAGTTTCTTGGCTAGTGAGGAGCACAGGATCAATCATGACCTTGTCCTGTAACCCAATTTTGGTCATATTCTAATATGACATTTCTCCCAAACACTGGAGTTGGGCTTTTGCTACTCCTCAGCTATCCATGCACATCATGAAGGGAATGTGTTCCTCTTTTCCTTCTGGGTGCCAGGAAACATTCAGGGTTTTGCCTTCCTGAGGTCTTGAGCTAATGAGAAATGTGAGGAATCATAAACAGTGACCTTGCTGGGAAGCTTCACAGACAACACTGATTGCTTGGTTTTTTTAGTCTAGTTTTACTTGCCCAGGCCATTTGTCCCTAAGCCAGGCACAGCATCTGGAAAGGGCGGCTGAAGTCATGCCTCATGTCACTTTTTTCCTGGGGTCAGGAGTTTCTAGGACTTGGTCTTAAGGCTTTCCAGCAAAGCCACGCTCTGATCCAGACACTGTGTTAGTGACGTGTTTCTGTGTTGCACTTTTTCCCCTCTTTGTGAAGTGAGTTCCTCAGGGGACAAGGTTAATGTGGCCTGAATTCTCTTCAGTGCCTGGCCTAGCTCCAGTGTCTCATTGTTTTGAGGAGACAGTAGTGCCTTTTGGGTCACAGCTTCCTTCTCAGCCCTGCTGGAAGCTGCCTGATCCCACCTGAAACCAATAGTGCTGGGTTACAGCACCAGGGCCATGCTCTAGATGCAGGACAACTGTATATGATTGTAGGATTCGCCTCAATCTTGCTTGTATTGGGAACTCTAGCTGCGATGCCCCTTCCTTGTGTTGCCTGCCAGAGTTGTCTCTACGTGATTCATCCCTCCAGGACAGTCCGAGCAAGCTTTCAGTTGTCAGGAACAGAATGTCGCTGAGTGGGCTGTGTGGGGCTTAACCCCTGCAGAGCTGAGTGAAGTTCTTGTCCCCAAACTTTGCCTGATGAGGCCAGACTCCAATTCCATCTCTCACCTCTTTGGTGCCATCCCCTCCTGCTAGTGTGTGTGCACCTCCTCTGGTCACTCTAGAAGTAACAGGAGAACAGAGAAGACCAGGCCTGTGCTGCAGGCTCTGAATGTGTCCAAGCCCACCTCCTTGATGGGTCTCTCTCCAAACAAACTCTTCCCTCTGACCATTGTCTTCATGAGAGAACACAGACCTGTCTTGATCCCTTCCACCCCTGTGGATTTGATCCTGCACGGTCAACTAGGCTTCTGTGATAAGCTTATTACGTTATTTTGGGATCTCATGCTGCTTGTTTGTTTTTCTAATTGTTTCATTTTCTAAATGTTTCCAGACAAACTGTAGGCTGCTTCCTGTTAACTAGACAACCCTCTGTTCTCCTCATGTGCCTCTTCTCTTTCTCAAGTTTCCCATGAGAAGTTATATTGATGTTAGGATCTTTGTTCTTCTTCACTGTCTTTTTGTTCAAGAAGCTTTTTCTATGTAAGTCTCTGTCCAGTCCTTCCCTCCTCTGAAGTGGTAAAGCTGCACTGACCTAGGAGAAGTATATTAGCAGCTTTCTGCCTTCTTCAACAGTTAGGAGCAAAATCTGTGGTTTTATTTTTCTGTGAGGTTTGACTAGAAATGTATGGGTGAAATCATGTTTAAATACCATTTTGTGAACCATTTTGTGGTTGCTCTGATGAGCAGTGGTTTTTGATGACATTTCTTGATGACTTGCTTTCTGGCTCATAACTCTGTTTCTGCTAACCACCAGCCTTAAAGACAGTAGTAGAAAACACTGTTCAGTTAATTCTGCTGGTCTGTGGAGCACATGCTGAAGCTCTCTATTTCTACTATGATCTGCTCAGTTAAATCCAGCTCAGCTCTTGCCACTTGAAATTACAGCTGCTCATCTTGTCAGGGATAGGGGACAGTTAGGACCACATCTTTTAGATTCCTTAGGGTCACTATTGCGTGGTCAGGATTTGAGATTATTTTCTTGGGTCAGATGATTTCCTTAGCAGTGTCCTGTCTGGTCCTGCATGTGGGTTCCAGGCTGCCTCCAGAATAGAGCTGGAGCCCACCAGTCTGACAAGTGTTAGCAGAAAGAGCACTGTTGGTTTGTACAACCTGCTCGTCACCTCTGTGGTCTTACTCCAGCCTTGGTCTTTTTCCAATGTTTATACTCTATTGCTAGCTGGGACTTTTTATTCTGTTTCCTCATAACATGAAAATAATGAACTATCCTTAATCTCAACATAGAGCAGTATAATCAATTCTATTTTTTGTTTTTCTTTTCTAACGTGCGATCGGGCAGAGGCACAGTGACTCATTCTGACTCAACTGAGGTGTTTCAGAAGGCATAAGGCAGGATGAGGCCTGAAACCTGTCTCACCTTCCCATTGGTTTGTGTGGAAGATCAAAGGACTGTATTGACGTGTTCTGAGAACTCTCTGTGTGAAACCCAGCATCCCAAAATATCAAGGGTAGCCAGTTCCAGCTGGCATTGTCTCCTACCTGCCTGGTTTTCCAGAACAAGGTACCCTTGTTGAGGTGTTGTCCTTGCCAAGAGGACCTAGAACTTTGCCACCCACAGCCTCCTGGTTCTGGGAGAGCGGCAGTGTTGGGACACATCTTCTCACATCACAGCTGGTTGCTTATTTCCTGTGTTCAGCTCCATCTCCTTGAACACCACGATGGAACATGATGGGTGGTGCAGAGAAGAGACTCCGTCTGCCAGTTTGCACAAAAAGAAGCTCTAGAAATAGCATGGAAGTTGTCTGTGTTTGTGATGAACTTTTCTAGTGACTCTGTGTACAAGACATTCTTTGATTCAATTGTTGTCCATCTCATGTAATGGTTTCTAACTAGAGTGAAACAATTTAATTCTTTTGACTCAAAGATCTTCTGTTGTAAGGAGGCAATTTCCAGTAATATTTCCACTTAGCTGGGGAAATTGAGGGACTAAGGAAAATAACTTGTGACTACTTTCACTTAGCTCTTCTGCTATCACACATTCCCCTCTGATTCTGAGCACTGGGACTGAGGGGTTTCCCTGGGATTAGACATGGGATGTAGACATGAGATCTGGCACTCTGGCGATCCAGCAAGTGATCTAGTCCCAAAGTTGTCCCACAGATGATGGGCACTGTTTCTGTTCCATTCTCCCTTCAGTCTTAGATTGTGCCTTTGCCCAGAGCAAAGACACTGGCCAGGTGAGTGTTGGCTTTAAAGACTCCAGTAATTTCTTAAAGAAAAAATTAAGGAATAACAGTAAAAAGTACTGACAGCCTTTAATTACATAACCCAGCAGTCCTGTGGTTTTTAGACCAAATAAGGCTGCAGGGCTGTGTGGTGATTTGGGAACAGTTGGCAGTGATTTATCAGAAGAGGAGGAGGAAGTTGCCCCATCAGGTGATTTGCAGTGCAGAAGGTTGGTTGCTTCTGAGCCATCACATGTAGCTTCTCTTAAGCACAGCACTCCTGTCTACACAAGCAGTTCGTACACTTCCTGCTGTGGCCGGAATAAATATCTCCCAGAACTGCTGCTATTGAGAAACAAAAATCTGTTGATTGCTTTGAATTAGTAAATATGTTGGCCTCAGGATAGGCTTCTCATTCTTTTTCCAAGAGAAAGGTCGGAGAGGTTCAGGTGGGTTCCAAGAGGTCATGCCTTGTTTGGATTATGTCTGTTGTTCGTCGTCATATGCTGCAAAATCACTGAATAAGCTGGACAAAATCCTGAATTTCCACATCAACACAAAACTGAAATGTTCATGTTAGACTGATACGTGTCAGGAAAAAAATAGTGCATTTTAAGTTGCTATTTTTGACGTTTCCCCAGATCAAAATATTTTTGATTTAAAAAACTGAGTCAGGCTTGTGTGTTTTCCTCTAGTTCACTATTAAGAACAATCTTTCTAAGAGCCTATTAGCCCACGAGTCTCACAGCTTGTGATTATGCTGTTGCATTTTAACTTTTGATACAGTTTTGTGCATGGACGTCTTGGCTCCTGCAGCACAGCCTGAGTCAATTAAAAATTGTACAAGAAATACAGTCCTCCAAAGAGCCCAGGAAGAATAACTTTTTCCAGATTGCAAAGGAAGAGTAGCCCTGCATTATCTGATATTGCCTGGAGATGAAACAGCTGCAGCACAGTTCAACAAGGTGAAAAATTTAATTAGAAATGAGTGATCACACCAGAACTTCTCTTTACAGTTTTCTTCACTGTGATTCAAAACAAAATTAAAACAAAAAAAGCAAAGAGGGGGTGCAATTTGGTTATTTGCTTTTTGTGGAAACTTTGGTTCCTGTGTGAAAATTGTATTGCCATTATATTGTATCCGACCTTAAGAAGGAACACATCAGTTCTCTTTTAAAGAAAGCAAAGTAAATCAAACCAAAAATTTTAAGTGCTCGGTGTGGTGCTGAATTGCTACAAGTAATGCATCACATGAACATCATCTGCCGATTGCCTGCTTTTCCACATCTTTTTCTGTCCCTCTAATTTTATGGACTGTAATCCTCACCCTACTCAGGTCGGTTCCAAAGCTTCCATTGTCTTCCTGTCAGAGAAGAGACTTGACTAGTTCTCTGTTCTAGTAATGGCAGGTACAAGGAAATGCATCTGAGCTGTCATAAAACTACTCTGCAGTGCTTTTCAGTTCCTGGTAACTCTAGTTTCCATCCTCCCATGTTCACTGGTTCTGAGAGAGAAAGTCTAAGGAATCCTGAGTATAAATCTGAGACTCATTCTGTATTTTATATAGTAAATTCTGAATACTCCTACTGAAGTTATGTTAAGGAGCTGCATAAATCATGGGAGCCTGCCCTGCTCATAGAAAATTTCTGTTGTGTGTTAGCATTGCTGGTAGGTGTCCTGGAGATTTGGTGTTTAAGAATGGGTATGAGTTTGTCAGTTTAATTTCACAATTTTGTGTGAAAGGACTCCTCTACTTCCCCTCCTGCTCTGTTTATGTTAATGTCACCAAATGATGGTGGTGGGCAGAGTGAATTGGAAAGGGGGAGACTGGCCCTGTTCTCCTGGGGCAACAGAAGGCAGTGTACACAAAACTTGCTGTTAGAATTCTTCCCCCTCCCAGTGCTCCCTGTAATGTGTCCTAAAGTTAGACAGATCCCCAGCTGTGTGAACAAAGCTTAACCTGGTCGTAGACCTGACAGGGGTGAGACTTTTAGTTTTCCACTCACTTGTTTTACTAACATACAGTTTTCTGGAACCTTCCTTCCACACAAAAGAAACTCTGTTCTGTAGTGTGAGACCTTGCTCAAACCCGTGCAGCTACAAAAGCCAGGTTGTTCGTGCATCAGTCACACAGCAGGACCTGGGATGTGGGAAATGGAGGGAGGTGCTCCACCTCACCTTGGAGACTTCTTCCTGCCATTGAGTGACTCGCATTAGTCCCTCTCTTAACCAGAAAGAACATCTCCATGTTGTGAAGAGAACACAAATAACAAAGACTTGTCAATTGTTTTGGGCTCTTTAGACACCAGGAGCAACCAAAACACAAAGTCTTGCCTTCAGAAGCTCCCAGAGTACTACTGAAACTGGGGTAGCCTGAGGAACAACCCAGCCTCTGCAGAGTGGGCAGCAAGGCACACTTGTTGTTAGTCCTGCTTCTCAACTGTTGAAGTTTCTTCCAAGTTTCTACTCTTTGGGCAATTATGCCCCAGCTGAAATGCTGTTTGAGATTGAACAATTTTGCAAAACTCATACCCTGAAAAACATTTCAGCTTCATTCACAGAAAATTAGCCTTTTGGAACTCCACATTCTCATGACTGTTCATCTCCTGCTGTCCCTATGTACTTTTCAATTTCTCCTTGTTTTTCTCACTTTGAGAACTAATGGCCTTTCTGAAATACAGGCGACAGAACACCTGACAGTCCATGCTCTCCTCCCAGGTAAGAGACCAGATGGTGCTAATTGTCCAGTAGGAACAATGGAAACTGGTGTTCAGATATCAGCTAGAGCTTTCAAAAATCCCAAAGGCATTTTCTAATGAAAGTAGCTGTTTTCAGGAAAATAGGTTTATATCTGCATGTGTATAACAAGAGCCCCCTCCCTTCTCTGGGAGATAGGTGCTATTTCTTGCCATAATGGAATCATGAGGAAGTGAATATGTGAGCACGTGTGTATATTGGCAGGTTTTCTTCCCTGATTGTATTATATAACATTTATTGACTTTGAGTTTTGTCAGCTGATTTTCTGTTCACTTACCCTGGACCACAAGAGCCCTTTGTGACTCTTCAAATTAACCTTCAGATTTCACTATTATGAATATTTGAGCAAACTTCATCACCTTACCCATCACCCTGAATTTTATTTATCTGTAATGCGAGGAGCACCCATTTCACCTGTTAAAATTAGAACAGCAATATATCTTGAAACTATTTGGAAGCCTCTAGGGAAAGAAACATTTTTAAACTTCAGCTGTCTAATTTTGTTGTCAGTGTCTTTTCAGAGCTATCCACGATGAAATCCCAAACTAAGTTTTTACACCTTAAGTAGGTGTATCTCAAGCATCCACAAATACCTCTCCTTATTTGTCAGTTGTAAAGACTTTTGAGAGTTTTTCTTAGTTGTGAACTGTGTACACACACGAATTTCCAGTATTAGTAGATGATGAGCAATTACTACACTTCTTTCTGGTCTTTCATCTCTTGCTGGGAAGTAATGTGAAATGGGAATACTTTCCAGTTAAATACTGTTTTCAGTTAGTTGTTGGTCTGCCAGACTTATTGACATGAGCTGCCACTGTCCAGCTCTGTCCAGAACTCTGTTCCCTCTGCAGCTCCTGTGCCCATCGAGGTTTTCCTTCTGCCCCTGGAATGCCCGTTTGAATTTGGTAGAGTAACACTGTGCACACTTGTAAGTAAAGCAGAAACTAATCCAAAGCAAACCAGATGGAGAAGGTCTGTCTGCATCTCCTCAGCAGTTCCTGTTTGGCAGCCAAGTTCTGTGGATGTGTCTGTGTCTGAAGGGAGTCTGTCTCCATGTCTGGACTGCGGTTTTGCAATGTCATTTCTCTTCTGCATCAAGCAATTTTCCTTTTTACAGGACCAAGGAGAAAGAAGTTGCCTTTGACTCTTAATTCTGCCAGCTTCTAAGTTAAAAAAGGGAAAATCATATAGAGGCAAGTAGGGTCAAATGCACAGCAGAGGGGAAGTGTGGAGATGTGGAAGAGCTGGTGGATGTGGGAGAGGGAGCTGGTGTTGACAGTGAGGTTATTGAGGAGCAGTGGTCCCACTGTGGGGATATGGAGAGGGTCAGGGCTGGGCAGGAGCAAGCCAGGAGTCAGGAGAAAGCTGGCTGGGAGGTGCAGTGATGCAGTGCTGTGCAATCTGTGAGCTACACAGACAACGTAATGGCAGAATTTTCTGATCTCTCTGATCTGAGACCTTCCTCTGCTTACAGATGTGTCCTCATCCTACACATGAGCAGCTGTTTTAGTTGAACTTTCTGAAACAACCCACCTGCGATTTTTCTGAGTGTTGTTAGCAATTCAAGACCCATAAATAGCTGCAAGAAGCATAAATTAATTCCTGCTGGTGGCTCATTTTTTTTCTATTTGTCAACAGCACATTTCCCTTGTACCTGCCTGATCTAGATCCTGTGGAGACGAATGAGTCTGGGTTTCCATGTTTAGTCTGTCTTTAACGTCAGATCAAAGATGTTTAATTGTAAGGTAAGAGCTTCTTAGCTACTAACTTCCTTTTAAGATCTGTAGCCTGAGCTCCTGTCACAGCTTATGTTATCACTAGAAATAAAGACTGTGCCTCAGAAGCTCAGCCTGACAATTCTTGTTTCTGAAGAGGAACAGGAGCCAGCTTGTTCTTCCAGAGAGGTCTTAAATATATACTTTTGTTGATCAAATTACCTGGGACTGCTCCATGTAAGAAGGGAAGGATGCGAAGGGATAGAACAGCGTTCAAAAGAGCAAATAAACACATGCAGGAAGGTAAATTATTCTCCAGATCCTTTGTGGATGGAGCAAAAGCTAATGAGCTGCAGGAACGTTCCAGTTGGACTGCAGAGATGCCTTGTAATAGTGAGGATGGTGAGGCACTGGCATCGGTGACCCACGGCAGCTGCTGAGGCTCTGTTGTCACAGCTTTTCCGGACAAGAGAAGTGCCGCTGCTGTCAGAAGTGAGTCAGGCACAGTGCCAGGTTCCAGGGCTGTGCCAGGTGAGCCCACAGGAGAGCCAGGCTATTGAAACACTTGTGGCTTGTACACAGGGCAGATGTTCTCATTAACACATTAAAATGTTCATTAAAATGCGGCTGCAGACTCATCCCCTTCATCCTTTCAAAGGCAAAATGCTCTTTTTGCACTGATTTCACTTCATTAGGAAGTTCTGAGTCGCTTGGCTTCTCTTATGCAAGAATTTCTCCTTTGTCACAAACTCCTCCGTATTCCTCAAGTCCTGGTATGTCAGTGCATGCCTAGGTGGAAGTGTGGTGCTGTTCTTCTTGCTATTTCAACTTTTGTTGCTGTTCCAGCACAGAAAAGAGATGCTGTGTGAACAGAACACTTCCCCTCCAGCTGCTGGGCTAAGCCCATACAGGTGTGCACACATGCACTCTCTGGCTGTGTTTGAGTTGAACAAATTCCAAATAAATTGAGAAGTGAAGCAGTGCAGGGCACAGCAGTGAAAGATCCTGGTGTAAGAGAGCCAGAACAGCTCATGTGTCCTTTGGCAGTCTGTCCTGCTTTTCTTGTGTCTTTGTAATGCTAGCAAATATTCCATCATGTGGGAAATGCAGGAGTGCGGAAGGGAAAGAGATAATGAAAATATCCCCATGCATGGGAAGTGGAACTGCCACAGAGCAAGCCAAGCAGTGACCTTTAAACATGTTTTGAGCCACCAGAGATAGGTGCTGGGTCTCTCTGGAAGGAAAACAATTCTTTTGCAATACATATGAGGCTGCACGTGGTGCTGCTTTTATACATAGGCTGCAGGACGGAATGAGCTAAAAAGCTCCTGTGTGTCTGTGAGTTCAGAATTCCTTCAGGGCTTTGGCAAAAGTGCCTCTAAAGGAAAGTCTGAAAAACATGGGGAAAGACCTATTTCCATTTTTATGTCTAATCCACCATCTCCTGCAACCAAAACTGCAATACAGACCACAAGTATGGCTGTGAATGACCACAAGCCCTGAGCAGGATTCTTTTTCTCAGATTTGCTGCTCTTAATGCTTCTACCATGTCAGGAACTAACCCAGGCTTCTTTCTACTCATTAAATGCTTAGCATTTCCATGCTCCACTTGTTAAATTACTCTGGAGGCTTGCCCATCACTACATTATCTGATTGCAAGCCAAGTTTGAAGGCTGATGATCTTTGAACAAATTATCACATGGAACCAAAATGCAGCCAGCTCCAAGGATAAAGAACCAGCATTTTAATAGTATAGGTGAGGCTGTACTGGCCACACAATATTGACTATAATTTTGAATGTGGATGCAGTTTTCCCAGGTGATCAGGGGTCAAATTCTGCCCTGGCATTTCAAGCAAGCAAGATCTTTGTGCGATAATGTCATAATGTGGTTGAGACATCTGGAGGTCACGATGTGATGTATTGACGCAGCCACTAACACGGTAAGCACTAAGCTATTTGGGAATACTTCTGAGGAAGACCTGTTCTTCACAGAGATATGGTCCAAGTGGAAAGCATTAGTGAAAACCAGTTTTCAGTGCCCACAGCTCAAAAAACTAGGAGTGTGTGTGATTTTTTTCCTGGGTTTATTTATAGGAGGCTTTTTATTAGCCAGATAATGTCAGAGGATATCTGGGAGTAGTACATCTGTGAAAAAAAATGTTTTTTAGCTTCAAAGTTGTGATTTGGCAGTGAAATGAATGGGAGAAGGCTTGTGTGTTCTGCTGTTTTCATTGTCTGAGATGCTTTGCAGAGAGGCAGCTGAGCAGTTCTTGGATGAGGGGGTATTCAGACTCTAAGTCCTATAAATTACTTGTTCTGGTTGCATTTTTTTTTAATTTCTGTCTATTTTATTAAGTATCCTGCTGTTGACTGTGCTCATGTTTTTGATCTTTATAATAAGGTAATCACTTTCTGGTCTGTAAAAGCCAATTTGTTATGAATTCTGTTTCTTTCTGGCTTTTTGGGTAGGCTTGGGCATGGTCTCGCTGTAAGAGCGCTCAGGCAGGCAGAACCTCTGCCATGGGGAAGGGTGAAGGGGACTTGAGCCAAAGGAGGTGGCTGCCCACGTACAGCACTTAAAGGAGTGAAGGCAGAGTGGTGCAGTCGATGCCCTCCACAGAGGTGCAGGTCACTCTCCAGGGAACCCTCTCCCAAGGTAGGCAGAAAGGAGAGCGGTGCCACTCTGCAGTGTTTGATGTGGCTTGCTATTTCTTGAACAACTTCCTAACTCTTTTTACCCTGCCCTCACTTCAGTGTGAATGTTTTCAGCTGTGTGAATTATCTTGAGAATTTTTAAGTCAAGTGTTACTGTGGGGGGATGGGCTGCAGAGCAAAAATCTGATTTCCAGCACTGGGCAACACCCTTTCATTTTCCTTAGTGTATTGATTTCCTTAGTGCATTTCCTTATTTGTATTGATTTCAGAATAGATTGTAATGTGTTCATGTTAAAATTGAGCACACTATTTCATGTCCTGATGAGTTATCCTTTCTGTCGTGTGCTACTTCAGCTGCTTATTTTATCCTGCTTACATTTCCTTTCAGTGTCCCTTTCCACTGCCTGTGTTTGAAGGTGCACTGTCTGCAGCTTCTCCTATTTGGCACTGACAAAAATAATGTTTCTCTTTTTCGAGTGCCAGTAACAATAATGACATAATAGGTCCTCTTCAGTTTCCTACATGCTTAGTGTTTCAGTTTCTATTTTCATTTTGTTTCTGGATTTGATGCATTTTAGAACTTTTGCAACGACTGCAGAAAAGATAGTGGCAAATATGACGTGTCTGCGCTGCAATGCATCCAGAAGCCATAGAAAACTTCTTGTTTTGTTTTTTACCATTAACGTTAACACAAATGGACCTTGGTGTTGGTCCTTGGCTTTCAGAATTGTTTGGATCTAAAAAATGGATCTGAATGAGTCTTGGGATTTTTAGTATAATTAGCTGTTTACTCTGCAACAGCTTGGGTGGGGCTTTTGAAACACCCTGCATGACAAAATGTTCCCCGGCTGGAGAGGTGGCTAATGATGAAAACCAGAGTACTTTGGTATTAAATGGAACTGTTTCAAACACCCAGATTATGCTTATATCAATCAAGCATTTGCTGGGTAGCAAGTTTTGAATGAAAAAGCACCAAGGGGACCATTCATCACCTTCTCTAGTAAGTTGTTCCAGGAGTTAATAATTTTCTCCAAAACACATCAAGGTCATGGTCACAACCAAAGGGCCCAGTAATCGGTAAGAAACTGATGGCAAATCTTCCCAACTCTGTGCGGTGACCCCTTGACCAGGTCGGTCGTTTCCAAGCATTTTGGAGTTGATCCCACAAAGTTTTCCTGTGCCCAGCTGGCTTTTGTCTCATCATGGAGAAGTGATGGGAGAAAACTGTTGAAGTCAGCACAGAGGTGGTTTTTCTGTTGGTGATAAAACTGCGTCAGGGTGTGGGTGGTTCACGACATGTCTGCATTTCTCCAAATGTCCACCCTCCCAAAGCAGACATTCCCGTTCTTGTGTGATAAGGAAGGAGGCCTGGCAGTGGGAAGTGGGAGCGCTTCTGCTTTCTGCCACTTCTTCATATCTGTGCCTTGGTTGTTAAGCTGAGCCTGGCAGCAGCTCTGTGCTGCCGCATTCAGAGATTGGATGATGCTCTCCAGGTACAACCCTGGGAAGAAATGCAGGGGAATGGGCCCACATGGTGTCCCTGGGGAGACCAGTCCTGTCCCAAACACACATGCAGCCAAGTGCCTGCTTGTTCTAAGGAAAGCTAAGATTTGTTCTGGGACTTTTAAGTCACAAATATCTGGTATGGGAAATGAGGAGATGGAGCACTTCTGCCTGACCTCTCCTTTTTTCTGTCCATCCATCCCTTCATCCATCCATCTCCCCGAGGTTCAAAAAGAGTCTTCAGCCAAAGACTGCTGGTAGTTAGTCACACCATCTGGCTTCAGATCCATGAGTGAAGAGGATGGGTATTTAGGACTTCAGTGACAGAGACTGAGCCAAGCTGATCATGCCAAGCATCCTGCATCTGATACCTGCCATGATCATTTTACTATGGCTAGAGGAGCACTTTTGTTCTACATTTCTTGTGCTTGGATGCTTTATTTCTTCTAATTATCTATCTTTAATTCAAGAAGACTTCATGTCCTTACATTGTAGAAGCTGAGGAGAGCGATCTTTAACTTCCCGTCTGAGGACCACGTTCCTTCTGCCTTTGGGAGTGTAGCTGAGCATTAGAAATGCAGGCAGTGGGAGCCAATGGAAGGGAGTCAGGGCTGGGGGAAGTTGTCTTTGTTTCGCAGTCTTCTGCCAGGGGATTTCCCTTACTCGTTGTAAGAGCAGCAAGCCTTGGGGATGTAGTTGGTGATGTCGTCCCGAATCACTTTCCTAGGCAAACTTGCTGATTCAGTCTTTCTTTTCCCTGAGAGGTTTCCTTGGACTGAATAATAGCAGAAAGCCGTACTGTTGGGTTGATGCACAGAATTACCAGGGAACAAGGGACTTTTTCCCGCAGATCAATGCTGTGAGTGCAGCCTGGGGTGACAAAGCACAGCTGCACTGACATTAGGACATCTCTTACTAGAGAATGACTCTTACTTTCTGAAGGGATATAGCCATTTCTAGCTCCTCTTTGCTGCCTGCATTCATGTGCTCTGTTGTTCACTGTCCTGGCTTGAATGGCAGCTTTTATCTGTGCTTGGGTCAGTGCATCTGGAGACATCACCGTTGCCCTTTGAAAAGAGGGTGGCAGGAGCACAAGAATGATTGGTGCTTCCATGATGCTTTGTATTTAGATGGGGATAAAAAGGGATGCAAAGGAGGCAAGTGAAATGGCAAGTGTGAGTATCTAGGAGATAAGAGAAGCGAGGGAAGGAAAGCAGCAGCTGTAGTCCAAGGAAGAAGTGCAGTGGAAGTCATGGGCAATACAGCAGATAAGAAAATCACCTAGGTCTGAGCTGCTGGAGTCTGGGGTATTCTGGCACTCTATTAATACTTCTCTGACAGCACTCGGGACTTGAACTCCGTTGTTGGGCCTCACTGTCTGGCCAAGCTCGAAAAAGGCGTAATAGTAAGGAGGATTTTACCAGTAATATTCAAGCTACAGTGATGTCAGGATGCCTTGGCTGAGGTCGGGAGCCTGTGTGAGGTGTGGTTCAGGTGTGAAGTAAACAGGAGTTGTGTACAGATCTGAGTCCTGATGGACAGGGACACAACTGGCATGGGGCAGGTCAAGGTGAGCAACTGCAATATGGACAGGCTGAGAGTGTCAGCAGAGACAACACACGTCTTTAGAAAGGGCTGCGGTGGACCACAGATCTGTTGTGACCTGTGACAGGTGGGTGTGCAAAAATCAGCAAGATGGGAGGAAATGAGGGTGAGATCTTGATCTTCACGGGAGGGAAAGATCTTGTGGTCTCTCTCTGGCCTTTTTTGTGAAAGAGCTGACTTGAGATAGGTAGTCCATAAACTTCCCTTTTTCAACCTTCCTGATTCCCCAAGTCAGGATGAGATAGTCTCAAAACTATTGGCTTCTTGTGGATTTGGGGTTTTTTTGTCTGAAGCTGCTGCCAAAGTTCTTCACTTTGGGTGTGCTTAATTGGAATGCCATGAACATGACCTAAATCTTCCCACCCAAGATCATCCTTCCCAAAGTAGGGTCACTATTTTTCACATCCCCTTTTTTGCATTAGCCTTCAAGACAGGAGGAAACATCCAATGCTTTGTTTCCCAGAACTGAGGTACTTCTAATGCTCTGCTGTTAGGGTTTTCTGTTACCATGAAGCATTTTTGTATCTTTCTAATACTTGAACGCTGGAGAGTCCCGTGACTTGTGAAACCATGTCAGCAGACACTGTCTGGGATCGGATGCCCATGGAGGAGTGTGTACAATGCTGTGCTACACAGGGCCTGGGCTGATCAGCTGAGGTCTGTGATGGTCTCTGCTGAGGTCTGTGATGTAAGAGGGGAAAAAAATGCAGCTAAACTTCCTGAATTTGTAATTAAAAGGAGAGTGATTCATCAGTTTGGCCTTTCAGGTGAGGCAGTGAGGGCTGAGTAACCTGTGCACTGACCACAGCAGAAAGAGAGAGAGTCTCTTTGCAAGACCACCAAGCCCAGAGAGCTTCGAGCAATGTGAGGGAGACAGAAGTGCTTCATTGGTAGAAGTGAGTGCTTTGTGGTTTATCATGCTGTTTGCTAAAAATGATAGAGCTGCAAAATTATCAAGTTTTTTAAATTGTGTTATAGCCTACCTTTTCATCAATTTTGGAATGATGTTAGGGAGGAATCACAAATTCAAGCAAAATGCAAAGGTAAAGATGAGTCCTGGTTAGAGACATTAATTTCATCAAGGATCTATGAAATGCTAAGCCCAAGTTGGTTTTGTATCCAAATATGCCTTTGGACTGTAGAATATGAACCTCATTTTTTCTTTTGGATGCAGTAAGATCAAAATCAGACCTGCTCCTTCAGAACGGATTGATGCTGTTTTACACTTGTGAGGAAGACCTCTTTGCCTTAGCAAGAGAAGTGGCTTGCTGGGAATAGCCAAGGTGATGTTAATAGTGTTTTGGTCTATCATAACAAATTTAGCCTAATTTAGGCTTACTGTCCATGCAAATTTTTAAAAGACTCTGGCCCTTGCAGATGGCAGGTGGAAAGGAAAATTCTGGCACAAACAGGAGGTAGTGTCAGTACTAAAGGCTGGGATATCACACAGAAACACCTGGCTGCTCTTAAACTGAAGTAGGAGTATCTGACTCTGGAGACAGGGCACAGGATTTCAGCCAAAATCACAAAGCTCCAGTTTCACATTTCCATGAAGTAAGAAGGTGCCATAAAGAAGAGTAATGGACCTCCCCAGCTGAGCAAACACGCCGAGCAAGGGTAAATCTAGAACCTAAATATGGAGTGCAAGGGCAGAATGGATATCTAAGGAGCCCACATCATTCAGGCTAGTCACAGGTAAAAAATTGAAATGAAACATGGAAAGAAAATGAGTAGTGGAGAGAAAAAAATTTGGCCTCATAAACAGAAGGGGGGAACAGCTGTGGAGGAAGTGGGGATTATGTGCTTGAAGGAAGTTGTGTAGGTTGAGGTATGGCCCAAATCCTGAACTAATGCCTTAACTCAGTTTTCAGTAAGGCTGATATATAAAGCTAATGCCAGTCTATAGTAAAAATATAGTAAGTGTGGTGAGGTAAATTTAACATCTGGAGTGGAAGCAAAATTTAGGCTAATCAGTATGAAAATGTGATGGTACCTGAGTTTTTGTCTTGGCTACTGAAAAAAATTACTGTTGAAATTGCAGCTGGATTTGAAGAGATTTTTTAAATTAATCTGTAAATTTGGGAACTGAGAAGTGGCAGATACAGTGCCTATCTTAAAAAATGGGAAACCCTCCTGCCCTGAAATGTATATATTTCCTAATTTGCTGCTAAATGTATCAACTCTTGACATGCAAGAGGAAGGATGAATGAGGGTGAGGAGGCAGTGGAAAGGGATGAATATAAAATCTTCACACAGGCACACATGTAAGGGCAGTAATTTCAGAAGTCATTTAATATATTTTGTGAAAAGATGACTATCTTCTTAAAGGGTAATGCTATGGGTATAACCAAGAGCCAAGCAAAACATTCATCTGTAACTCTCATAAGGATTTTTTCTTCAGTGGCAGAAGTACTAATGGAAATCACAAGATAAAGATGGACTAAGTTAGGCACCAGGAGTACTGAAGCTAAGACTGACCTTGTTTTTTATATTCCTTGGTTATAAAGATATTTGGCCATGACGTTTGGAGATGACACATCTGGGATTAATATCATTACTGTGGAGGACTGTTTTTTAGAAGACTAAATGATGTTCCTTCGACCTGAGGATTGAAAGCAGTAACATCAAGAGTCCAGTTGCTTTCTTAAGAGAAAGGGAGAAAAACTTTTGCAATATCCTGGGAAGTTGTTCCTGAGAGAGGGTGGAGTATGAGAGAAAAGGATGGATTGTCCTTGTGACTCAGCTGTAAGAAGACCTTTTAAAGCTTTAAATTTTTAGTAGAGACAAATAAGCATTAGTGTGATTGTAGAGGCTGTTTTTAAGACCCTATTTAAAGTAGTGTATACAGTTTTGATCCCTGATATTTAAAATAAATAATTAACTGGAGTGGTGCAAAAGAATTCCTGGGATGGGCAATTCAGCCTTCAGAGGTTCTTTCGTAAGAAAAAAAGAGTGGAGAGTTTTTGTTGTTTAAATCTAGGATAGAATAGATTTACAAAAGATGCCAAGTTTCTCCATAAACATATAAAGTGGGTGCTTGCTTCAGTTTAAGGTTAATTCCGAGTCCAAAACTAATGAAAATGAAATATGAACATGAATAGATGAAGTTGAAAATTACCAGAAGTTTTGTAACCATTCTGAACAGCTTTCTAGGAGATTTGTGAGACTGCTTCTACAGGGACTTAAAAGCGAGATTATCTGAGGGTAGTCTTAGAACAAGAGGTGGAAATTTTAATGGTACCAATTCCTGGATTACCAGGAGTGCTAGTCGTAGTAAGAAAGGGATGGAGAGTATTTTAGAGTTGTTAATCTTTGGTAATAGTGATATTCTGTTACTGCTCTGGGATTCTGCTGGTCACCCACTGAAGTCAGGGAGTTTTTGTTTCCTCCCTGGTGAAAGCTGATTTCTGCATCTGGTGCCAGTATCAGATGGGGGTGACCACTGGAGTCAGGAAGACTTCAGGGTGCTGGGTTTTTTGCTGGAATCAGTGGCTCTGATGCCCAGTAATCTGCCTTATGCATTTCTGACTCAGATGGCCGTATTTCAGAAGAAAAAGGAATTTTTTTTTTTCCTGAGACTGTCACTGACTGTGGTGTGGAGCACAGATACCTCCCAGCCACAGGCAGGGAGTTCCACCTGATAAATTTTCTTCTATTGCCAAGCAAATAGAAAACATTTTTTGTTTCTAAACATCTCTTATCTGGTGACTTGCAACAAACTTCAGTAGCAGCAGGTCTCTCTTTTGGCTAATACTGAGAATGGGGGCTGTTTCTTGAAAACTCATCTGGAAACGGTGGAAAAGATGAGGACTTGAGTTCTGTTCAGAATTTAATCAACTGCATAGGATGCACATTCAGCCTTCGGCTTCACCACATGCAGTCTTTCCATTTGAAAGATTTCTTATTTTCCCTTTTTTACTCACCTGTCAAATATAGACTTCAAGAGAAAAAGCAACATTTCAAGAAGTAAGAAGTGGTCCTCAGCCTCACTTATTTAAGCAGATGGTGAATTTAGGATTTAATTATTGTCCTTGTGTTTTATTGTCCATATTTATGAGGGCAGGCCTACTTCCATGTGCCTTTCTGTGACTAATGGCCTTATTGCACTGTGTGAAATAGTTGGCACAGGATCCAAATAATCATAACAAATTGCGCAGGACAGTTGTGCAATAATGCAGAAAGGCATGAACGGCCGCAGAAAATTCCAGCTCTTCTCTAGGCCTCTACTGAGATGTTGCTAAGACTTCTAAACACGTATTTCTCTATTCTCTCATCCTCATTGGATGTGAGCTTTTCATACCCTGAAATCAAAGAGAAGTGTCTTATAGATACAGAAATGAAACAAAGAAATGGAGAGAGCGTGATTTTCATGTGACTCGAATTGTCTCATTGTTCAGATGAGGGAAAACACTGCTGTTCTGATTAGGGATTTGTGTGTGCATTTTGCTGACTGGTGGGTTAAACTTGGCTGTCTGCCAGGTGCCCACTCTGCTCTGCATCTCCCTTCTCAACAGGACATGGGGAAAAAAGATGAAAGAGCTCATGGGTCAGGATAATAACAGGGAGATCACTCACTGATTACTGTCACATACAAACCAGATTTGACCTCAGAACAATTTGGTTCATTTATTGCCAGTTAATTACAGAATAAGATAGTGAGAAATAAAAATAAAATTTAAAAAAATCTTCCTCCCACCCCCCCTTTTCCCAGGCTAAACTTCACTCTTGACTCTTCTCTTTCCAACATGGGGACAGCTCCTGATCTCTTCTCTCAGAAGCTCTCTCACCCCTGAGGCCCTAACTCAGGCCAACCATAGTGCTTCAACCAGGAGATATTAAGTTTAGACTCCCTTGGCAATGAAAAGGCCCCAATAGGAGCTGCTGTTACAGTTTTGAACTGCACAAATGTTTTTGGGATCTCTGGTACTTGTTATGTTGCAGCTATAAGGGGCTGCTGACCACTCTGAAAGACAAGCACTTCTTTAACCTTTATTTCTAAAGTCTAGCATAGTAATGAGCTGTGTCCTTAGGAAGGTCCTTACAAATCACATCACAACTGCCTAAGCTTTCCCTTCTCTGGTAGGGAACAAAACTGTTCCCTGTTTCCATCCTGAGGATATGTCCAAGTCTCCTACCTATTCTCTCCTACAAGCTATTCCTGCTGCTCTCTTTCCCTGCATCTCTTCCCTCCTATTCTCAGTTACACTGAATCACATGCTGGTTTCTGCTCCTGCATCAGATTGATCCCAATGAACAAAGCAAGCTGGAAACCTGTGAGAACTCCAGCAATGAGAAGGTGTGAGGGCAATAAATGAGGGGTTTATGACAATGAATGAGAAATGAGTCTGGCTCTCAGACACATTAGCTCTGCCTATGAAAGTGTCACCTGCTTGCTCCATGCAGGTCTCCTTCCAGAGAAGGCCAGGAACGATGCTGGGCTGGAAATGAGGCAGAAATATAAATGTCTGCAACAAGGTGCAGAGATAACCAATATATCCCTCAGCAACCTTCAATCGCAGGGCAGGGTGTCTCCCTGCATTCCCCTGAAAGCTTTCTAAATGAAGCAGATGTCAGCCTGTGTAAGTTATTACGGCTCTACTGAGGCTGTTGCAGGAGGACCTGTCCCTGTGTGTTAAAAGCTCTTTGTTTTGGGGGTTTTTTAATATAAATTCTTTGTCTTGAGAAGAGTTGTCTCACCAGACAGAGGATTTTTTGCATCATCTGACTGATGGCACCATATTGAGTAACCTCTCTGGCCAACAGCACTGGGAAGAAAGCTTGGAGACACACACAGAACAGAGACTGAATAAACATCTCCTGGCACAAATTCCTTGCTGATTCACAGACTTGCTCTAGACCTGCGGGAATTTCAGTTATGGGGATGGATAAAACTCTTTCATCAGAATCTGCCATAATTTCCTTGATGATCCCTTTGTTACTAGCCAAAATGGCATTTCAGGATAATGCATTGCCACTATTTCAAATATCCCATACCTAAAGCTAATTAAAATCTTAGATAAGTACATTTAAAATTTAACATTAGTAATTTGTGTATGATGGACTTGAGCCATAAAAGGCAAGGTGAAACAGGGAATTTGGTTGTGTCCATGTGGTGTTGTTTCAGAGCCACCAGCCTTTTAAAAATAAACCCAAATGAATGCTCTGAAAAGGTTTAAAAGTACAGGGTGATTTCCAATTTCAGTTGGCTTTTTTAATTCCGTCTCTTTTATGTGCTGTCCTGCAATCATAGTCTTAGTCATTACGTTACAGGGTGTGAAGTATTTGAGATATTTTCATGTTGAATAAACCCAAGACCTGAGATTTAAACATAGAAAGCTTCTATGTTTGAAGTGTGGTATGTGTTTCTCTTTCAGTACTGTTTGTGAGGCTCACCATCACTTGTTATGCTGTTTGATGCTGTTATCTATTTTGGTCACAAGCTTTCATAAGCCTAAGGAGCTGATCATTTGTGAAGTTTTGGTGGTCTCTGATTCTCACATGTAGTTTCAGAGAAGCCGTATGATGGTGAACAGAGGAATGTAACGACTCTTAGCTCATCAGGATCTGAAAGGGGAACCACACAGGGTATCTTGCTGAAGCTGCTGATTTTTCTGTGTGCCCTAAGCAGTAAATCTCTTCTTGGAACAAGAGCTATGGTGTAAAAGAGACGTAGCCAACTGACACGTTACCTGTGCTAACGTGAATCCAGATGGTGGGCTGTAAGCAAATGCCTCCCCACAGGATTAACTCTTCTGGGCTTTTGCACTCTTTCTACTCTGGGTGAGAACCTGCAGGGATCAGAACCTGTCCCTGTTGTCTCTGGCAGTCATCAACCAAAAGTTATTCCTGTTGGTGCTGCAGTACTATCTCTGTGATTCACAGCCATCCTGTGTTTGAGTAGTACACCCACACGTAATTGTTTCAAACTGCTGTGGGCTTTGTTCATTGAGGGAAACGAACACTGAGTTCCAGATTGTCCTAGTGTAAAGAACTATCAGTGGTTTGTTTTTTGGGTTTTTTTTTCCATTCTTTGCAATGATCCCTGTAGGGCTGGTTCAGAGAAGAAGGGAGGTGAAATTTTGACGTCCAGTACTGCAAATAGCTTGAGGATTCTGTTTGATCAGGGACTGGTGGTGTTTTTGTTTGGGAGGAAGCCGGTGCCAATAGGACAGACTCCATTTAAACTACATGTGAAACAGGCAGCTGCCACTTCACATCTAGAAAGGTGTCATCGGTGTTTTGGGTGTGACATCACAAGTATGGGTTTGAGCGGGACATGGAGGTGGCGTTAAGTACTTTGACTTAAAATTTAGTCTAATTTTAGATGCATGAGTATCAGGAGTTTAGCAGAAGGTTGATTAATGTCTGTATTTAGAGCTGGCCTAACAAAGAGCACAGGCATGTTTGTTCTATAAATAGACTGCTTTCAACACAGCTAATAGTGCAGACCTGCAAAAACAGCCCAAAACCAATAGCTGGAAGTATTGGAGAGCACGTGGGGATTCATGGGAACTAGGAGTTAAGAAATATATGTAGAGAGAAATTGTTGGAGCTGGTAATTAAATTGTAACCTATCCATTTCCTTTGGAAAAGAAAATATCCTTCTTGCTCAGTCTCGGTCCTAAATCAGAGATGATTCTTCTCTTGTTTATAAATGCTGAGTAAGCAGGTCTTTGGGCACAACAAGAATCTTTGTGAAATATGTCAAATTAATATTGATACTTGCAACGCTGCAAAAGAACTGAAAATTAAGGTTAGCAATGGCCACTGTCCATACATTGAATTCAAAGCAGGAATCTGTTTAATACCTTAGATTGCGCCTCTGTGTTAAATTACTGTAAAGACTGATAGGTTGAGTGTTCACAAAGTGAGAAACAGCCTTAGAGCTGTCCCTGCAGCTTTGGCTTTGTTGCTGTGCACACAAATCAGGGCGAATTTTTATTCTCTGGTCATATTCTCGCTCTGTTTGCATGCTCCAGGACCTTGCTGCCTTCAAGGATGAATGGTGTTCCTTTATTTTATTTGTTGCATGGCAAAATGACCTTTTCATCTAACCTGCAGCTATGGATCCATATAGCTGTAAAAATAAGAGTCATCTCAGAGAATGAGGAATGTACCATTAGCAGTCACTTCTAAGATGTTTTGGTTTTGTTATTTGCTTACCAACACATAGGTATGTGGCTTGTGGAGGGATAAAACTAAATAATCAAACTACCCTAAAGCCATCTGCGAGTCTGCTGTCTGTCAGCTTGCAGTGCTCTGTTCTGTGCCCCACATATGGTCCAGTTGCTGTGGCATAGTAGAGCTTAGACAGACTAGATCTTCCTCTCTTACTGGATCAGACCCATCCCTAATGGATGATATTTGCTGTGCAGGAAACGAGACCTGGTATCCTGAGAATGTGCCATGGCATATCATGTTGCACATACACACAAATAATTACAATTATATTTAGCATTTGCAAAGCAGTTTGCATTCTAGTATTTCCTAAACTTTGAATACTCGAGCTGATGACGTGAAAATACTGTACTTTAAAATGTTCATTTAGTACCCCTGTATTAACACTGAAGGAGAGGCAAAACAGCACTGGCAGTCCCAGGGTGGAGGAGTACCTGCTGGTTTACAGTGTCTCCAGTGGGCTTTACCCAGCAGATATTTTCAGGATCTTAAAAGAATAAAATTTTGGCCAGGTGTGGAGACAGAAGCTAACTGCCTGTGGTTGAAAAGAGCAGAGACCCTTCTTAGGCTGTCACCTCCACTCTGGAAAGGGCAGAAGCTGAGCAGGAAAGCCCCAAGAAGGTACATCTCCAGTTCAGTGCATTCTTCCCATCTGTGGGTGTTTTTGTTGCCAATATGTAACAGCTGCAGGCATTCAGAAGAAGTTGTTGTTTACTTGAAATTATTTTTATAGAAAAATGTAGGAGGTAAACTAACAGAATCTCCTGTTTTATGTGCTTTGCTCATATAGTTCAGCCAAGTGGAAACAGATATACTGAAGTATATAGGAGGAAAACCTGGGAAACTTTGAGTCCTTCCAAACACGTGGTCCCAACAAATGGTGCACGAAGGGAAACAATGGTAATACATTGAATGAGATGAAAAGAAGACCCAAGCACTACTTTGAAGGGACAAATCATGTGAATGTCTTTATGGCAAGGGCTTTGGATCTTCTCAAAGCAGTTTGAAATTCCCACTCTGCCAGTTTTGAGTGCCACAGCCAGTGACAGGAAGGTTGTGCTCTGTGGAAGATGTGGTGTTTGTTGCTTAGTATTATTCCAAAGGGATTAATGGCTAGGCCAGGTGCAGGGTGCTGCAGGCATCACATTGTCTGCGTATTCCTGGCTGCACCTGAAAATTGGCCAGTCATGGTCTTTGCATGTCCCCATGTTTTCTCTGTCTTCAAACAAGTGAGATAAAGATCTTTGAGGAGAAGATGGACAGTAGGTAAGTAGCCATCACCACATCAGAAAGTCCTGGTCCAGGAATCAAGGCAGATGTACTGTAATCCCAGAGCTGTTCCAGCTCATCTGACTTCATGCTAATCACTTAACCACTTTTGTTTCCCTCCAAGCTGGAGTGTGAATTCCCCTTTTCTGTACTTGGAACAGTCAGCTCACTAGGCATTTGGGGCAGGAAGTTCGTGTTTATGCAGTCCCACTTACCGCCAGCCCTGCTGCTGAAACTGCACCAATAAAGAGCTAGTGTAGAGTAAGGAGGGCAAAGGCTGCCACAGAGCAGGATCCCTCCAGGCACATCAGGAACTGTCCCACCAGGGCCAGGAGTGGACAAGTGAGCAAGTAGAGCTGACCAAGTGAGACTTCAGTTACCTGCTTACCCAACAAGCAAAGCTCAGATGAAGTATGCAGGTGAATTCCAACAATTCTAGAATCCAGTTACTGAGCACTCTTTGTAGAAATGTCTCCTGGGTCTCAGTTCTGAGCTTATGTTAATAGCACTGGTCCAAGTTCATCATGGCAGCATCAGGAGAGCTCTGCTTTGGGCTGCAATACTCCAGTAGGATTCCAGGAAAAACTATCAAAGTAACCATATGAACCCTATTCTTATTGCATTTCTTTGCTCACCCACTTCAGACTAACAACTGAACTATTATTTAATTGCTACTAGCAAAAATTTAGTCTAAGCTTTTGCCCTTAAAGTCATACTTAAATCCCTGCTATTTTTAAAGTCATCCAAATGAACTGTCAACACAAAGCTAAGGATGATCACTGCTCAGGGCAGGATATTGTCTCAGCCCCCACATATTAAAAGGCCAGATGATTAAGAAGATGTCGCTGAACTGGATTGATGTACTCAGTCTCTCTCCACTTACGTAAGAATTACTATAAACAGTTAGAGATAAACTGTTTATATGGATTTCCCCACCAAATAATATTAGTATATAACCTGGCGTGTGTTTTCCGTATCAAGGCTGTTGTGTAACCATCTGAATTTTGGCACATAAACAAAAATCATATATAAATAACATACATGTAAACCTGTTGGCAGCTGGGAAAGTATTTCCTTATATATCTTCATCAACAGTGAGAACAAATTGTTTCACTTATACTGATGATAAGTGATTTTACAAGCCAGCCTGCAGTATATGCAGGGTTTTGATTCCTTGATATCCTCCCTTTCCTTGTCAGTAGCCCGGCTGCATGTCAGGGTTGAGGTCTGCACTTGGCTGGCTCCAGCCCAGCAGGGTTTGGATGTCCTCCCTGTGGCTGAAGCCTGAAACTCTTGAAAGCCTAAAGCACCTCGTAGCATTTTCATGTTCAGAATGAACAAAATCCACAGTGATTTGGATCAAAATCTGATGTAGGTACGGTCCCTAAGATGGTCTTTTTTCATTGCTTTCTTAAAATGGCTTTGTTGTCTCTGCTGTTCCTGTGGAGGTGTTGGCCCCTCTTGGAGGCAGAGGCTCCACCCAAGAGAGGGGATGAGCTGGACTGAATTTCTTTTGAGGCTCATCTAATGGCTTGTACCTCTGTTGTCTGATGCAGCAGCTTCATCTAAGCACATTCTTTGTGGAACACCTCAAATGGGGGATGAGAATCAAAGCAGGGTTTCTTATCCCTGAACATTGGTCGGGTCCTTCAGGGACGATGGGAACCTTTCGCTGTGGTCTCCTGGGTACCTGCTACAGCTGCCAGGCAACACCAGAGCATCCAGGTACAGCACTGAGAGCCTTTGGGTGAGAGAGAAACAAGGCCTCTTCTTTATCCAGTGGCACCAAGAGCTCATAGCTTTTTCATAGAGTTTTCAGTTCTTTGTCCCAGTCTGACTCCTGGCTTCATTCTTGTCTAGACAGTTGTCAGCAGTGAGAGGAAAGGGAAGCTGGCTCTTAGCTGGCTGCTCTGGATCTGTCTGCAGTGTCATCATCAGTAAACTGAGCAGATCTTCCAGTGGGTCTGGTGCAAAGGAGGATAGCACAGAGCAGCTCCATGGGGTGGAAAATACACATGTGAATGTATGAATACAAAGGGAATATAAGTGTGGGAGCATATGATTGTAAGTGGCAGAGCTGGGGCAGAGTGACTGCAGGTCATTTGAAGTCTTACCAGCCACACACAGCTTCTCCAGAGCATTGAGATGATAATTCCCTGCAGGGTTTTTGTTGCAGGTTCAGAGGAACAAAAGGACTTATTCTGAAATCAAGGTGTTGCTATCTACCAGTCTTCAGTCTATAATGCAGGCTTCATGGAGCAGTATGTTAACAAGAGAGAGGTAAATTCCTGCTCACACTGTCCAGGTGATCAGTATGTGGCTGAACAATATATTGTAGTACATGTTGTTCTAGATCTACAGATGTTTGGTCTCGTGATGTGTTTCTTCACAGCCTACTAAGCTACTATAAATTGTCATCTTTTCCATGTAAAGGGGAACATCAGATCAAAAGCATACGTATGCTGAAAATAAAAAGATTATAAAAGGATCAAATTTCCAGAAAATATTTCAACACTAGTTACATGAAAAAGCTGTTAATTCTTTAGGGTTAGAAAGAGTCTGAGATTAGGCTGTTTCTCTGCATGTGGCACTGTATCTTCTGTACAGACAACAATCCACCTATTTTGCACAGCTGGTATTAGCTTAATTAGAAAGGGGAGTCATTCCAAATTACTATGGTTTTAACACAGAAGGGCTGAGTAGTACAAGGCAGAGATCAGGGAGTGGCTGAACTCCACTGCACAGGACAGTGTAAGCTCCAAATTCTGGCAGGGCTTCTGTCAGAGCTGTATCTATTTTCAACACTGGATCCCACCTGCAGTTTCCGCAGTCCAAAGCTTTTCCCCCATGCCCAAGGGGGAAAGAACTCAGCCATCTCTAATTCTTCATTGTGCCCTGTAATATTTTCCAGCTATTTCTCAAAAAGAGTTATGCCAAATGAGACTTAACTGTTACAGATTTGGTTTCCATCCCCACTAGTTTTTCCATGGTCCCTTTTCTGAGAAGTATTTAAACACACATACCCAAATGTCAGCTCTGCTGCTCAGACAGGTGCTTTAATGACTGGCCAGCTCATGAGGTGCTTTGAGGAATTTCTGCCTACAGCCCTGATCTGGCTGACAAAAGGGGAAAGAAATGCTCCAAAGATGAATTGGATTAGAGACCTTCAGAAAGGCAGTGTTGTAGGGGTTGCCCTGCCCTTACTCTGACTCTTTCCCAGATTAAAGACTTCAGTGCTTGAAGAAAGCCACCTACCTTTATAAAGGGGGGGCTGCAGAGTCCTGTTGGGATTCACTGATTGATTGCTGATGATTTGCTTCCTCATCTGTTCAGAGGCCTTGACTTGCTGCTCAGGTGTTTGGTCTTCCTCACGTCAGAGACTACCTGTCCCTGCTTCACTTCTCTTACCATGGGTGTAGACTTGCTGTACGTGAAGGCCACGTTTAGGAGGGAAGAATGGGAAGAATTTGCAATGACCCTTTAGGAGAAGGGCTTCGCATACAATTAACTTGATCTGCAAACATTTTAAAAATTTGAATCTGATGGGCATCAAAGGCCAGTGGTATTACTCACCCTGGCTGTGAAACGCAAGTTAAGGAATTAGCTTTAAATCTGGAATTTGAAAGATGTTCCCATCATTCAGCTCCAGCTATGCAGTTATGACTTGCATTTGAAGGAATTTGGGATTTTTTCCTGGCTGGCATTTTTGCAAGACCCTCTCTGTAAATTCCTGGGCTGCTGAGATGAGCACAAAAATGGCTAAAATTGGAGCTTGTTGTCCTACTCCTCTCCATCATGTCTTGCGACACATCTTCCATGCATCTGAAAAGTTTGTATAGGTTTTTCAAAGTTAAATCTCACAATGGGGTCCATAGCAGGGAACACTTAAGTGTTTACTTAAAACTGCTAGTATTTGAAATATGGCTTACTTGATCTCCTATTATTGCTCATCTCAAATATTCAAAAATTTTGACAGAGACCTCAAATACCATAAAAGCAGGTATAAAATCTGAAGACTAACAGAAGCAAAATGCTTAGTTTTTGTTATTTTGGAATTTTTTGATACCTTGTTTTCTTTTTATTTTTTCACTTTTTCTCCAAAACCTCTCAGGAAAAGTGCAAACCCTTTAATTGAAACCTGCGTTTCTGGTAGCTGGTGCTGTGGAAGATCACTGGCAAGGCTCCTGTTGAAAGTTTTGTGACCATGTTTGAGGAGAACTGGCAGTGATCTGTCACTATTCCAGGAGAGTGAGCAGTACTGGGAGCAGAAGTCTTGTTCACAGAGGAGAGGACATCAACCGTCCCTCTCCTGGAAATGTTTGAAGAACTTGACTGACCCAAAGCCTTCCAGCTGGAAAGGCGAGTGCCAGGGAACCCATTAGGATGTGATAGCAAGAAGTGAGCTTGGGATTGCTGGGTGAAAGGGCATCCAGCTCACACCTCTTACAGTATCGTGTAATGTAGTACTTGGTGTGATTTTTATACTAGGAGTGAGTCATACCCCTGTGACTTCCCTTCAGTGGCTCTTCTGTGAATTGTTTACTTTGCAAAGACAGAGTCTGTTGCCTCCAAATCCATTCTACTTCTTCAGAGCTTTGCCAGAAGGGAGGCAGCTTGCTGGCCATGTCAGCGGATGTCTTCTGCAGCAGCGTGGCCACACCATGAAGCAGTTTGTCCCACCACCAGTCTGAGGCTTTGTACTGTTTATCAAAAAGTCCAGAAGCAATGTGTTTTCTGCATTGTGCATAAAGGCTGTGGCAGCAGTACCCAGTGACTGCTCTGCAGGCACTGGCAGCTGCCGTGCTGTGGGATCTGGGTAGGGATGGCATGAAATCAGAATTTGTTCTTCACAGATTAGGGTTGTATGTCAAAGGAAAGAAGCACTCTTGTGTTTTTTCATCTCAAATGAGGTGAAATGTGGGATCTGCCAAATTTGTGTTGGGAGAGCCATTCAATGCAAAATCCTATTTCAAAAGACCTGAAGCAGAAATAGATTTTGCTTTTGAGCTTGAGGAGGTCCAGGGACTGGTAGCACATGCAGGTGTCCAAAGAGGCCAGAAGAAGTGGTGGGTGAGCACTGTCCTGCCCAGCCTGCTAACACCACCCGAGTCTGCACCATACTCACGTTCCTGGCATTTGGAAATTTCCCCCCTCTGCTGTCCCCCCCTCCTTTTTTTTTTCTTTTGGTCCATTTCTGGGGTATTCTGAATATACCTTTTTCTTCAAAAGAGGAAAAAAAATTGATGATTGAGCCCATACGTAGCACTCTGTGAGTTATTTCCTCAGTGCTCTTACCACTGATTTTTTGGTCACGATGAGGATATTTGGTTACAGAATCACAGAATCGCATAATTAGTTTGGTTGAAAAAGACCTCTGAGGTCATCGAGTCCAACCTCTGCCCCAACACCACGTTGTCAACCAGACCATGGCACTGAGGGTCATGTTCAGTCTTTCCATGAGCACCTCCTGGTGACTCNCATAATTAGTTTGGTTGAAAAAGACCTCTGAGGTCATCGAGTCCAACCTCTGCCCCAACACCACGTTGTCAACCAGACCATGGCACTGAGGGTCATGTTCAGTCTTTCCATGAGCACCTCCAGTGGTGGTGACTCTACGCCTCCCTGGGCAGCCCATTCCAATGTTTAATGACCCCTACTGTGAAGAAATTCTTCCTGATGTCCAACCTAAACCCTCCCTGGTGCAGCTCAAGAGTGTGTCTTCTTGTCCTGTTGCTGGTTGCCTGGGAGAAGAGGCCAACCCCCACCTGGCTCCAACCTCCGTTCAGGTGTTGTAGAGAGTGATACAACTGAGCCACCTCCTTTCCAGGCTAAACATTCCCAGCTCCCTCAGCTGCTCCTCACAGGACTTGTGCTCCAGCCCCTTCACCAGCTTCATTGCCCTTCTCTGGACACACTCCAGCACCTCAGTGTCTTTCCTGAATTGAGGGGCCCAGAACTGGACACAGTGACGAGCGTGGGGGAAGAACCACTTCCCTAATCCTTCTGGCTACACTATTCCTGATACAGGCCAGGATCAGGGTTTCCCCTGAGTCCCATGGTCAATTCTCATCTCTGCTTGTCTGCACTTCCGGTGACCCTTAGAAAATCACATCATCTTGCTTTGCCTTCCTTCCCTATTTCTAAACTGCTGATAAAACTGTCTTCCTCTCTAAGTGGTGTTTTGCCTATTAGACTGAAATCTGTGATGATGGAGGCTCTCTTTTACTACGGTGCTGTGCCCAGCACTGTGGACCTCTAGAATCAGGAGGTACCAGAGCACAGAGAAACCTGGATGTGGGTGGTTCCTCACAAAGCATCTGCTCGTGTCACCTCACATGGTGAGGTAGCTTTTGGTGTGCCTGGGAGGTGAGCAAGCTGTCTATGATGCAAGTCCTTCTCTAATCTGGGAGAAGAGAGCAGGAAACAAAAGTGCCGTGCCTCAGCTGGGGTGTGTGTGTCTTGTCACCAGGAACCTGGTGCCTTTTGAGTTGCACCATTCAATCTCCACTCAGCTGTGAAACAAAGACCACCACAAGAATTTCTTTCAATCCCCTAAAGAGGATTTAGGGGAAATATAACTGTAAAAGCCACTGTCACTCTTCAGGGATAGGAATAACAAAATTACATCTCCACTGGCTCTCTTGGCAGACTCTTTGAGCAGTTTTGAACTTCCTGTGCACTTATCTTTACAGCTGAAATTACCAGTGCACTGTGTTTGATGTCAGACTGCATTTATTCCCTGGAAAGATCCCATTGGGACAGTATATTTTTGCCCAGGAGGCACAAGTTATGTTGTCCAGAGGAAAGGCTTTTCAGAGCACCCTGCTGTGGTAGCCATCCTCCCTTCAGGACCAAAGCCAGCTTGCTCAGCTCCAGCATCCTAAACTTCATCACCTTATTGCACTGAGCTGCAGAAGTCTTGAGCACTGTAAGTTAGAACCGAAATTACTGATAGTTCTGCTTACGCAATAGAAACTGCTCTGTAAAATCAGATCTTCAGTAGCTTCCTTGAAGCAGCCCAAGTTAAAGGTTGTGATTTACCTTTCCTCTGTGGTTGGGCTCATTCTTTGTGAATAGGGGACAGCATCATCCACTCACTTCACTGATTCAAAAGTTTCCCTTATTTTTGAGATGCAGGCATATGGACTTTGCAATGTGTACTTCATCTTCAGAACAGGGTTTTGTGTGACAGAAATGGGGGCAGAAAAGCTCTCAATGCTCAGTACATTTATTAACCTGAAGAGGCAGAGTGTGTGGGAGCTGTGCAGGGGCAGGTTTTCAGGCACTGCTACTGGATGTGGTATCACTTGTGGTACCATCCTCAGGGAGCTGCTGGTGGCTCTGGAGGCGAGGTGCTCCCAACACCTCGGCAGCTTAGGCAGAAACCACTGTGTCTTTGGGCAGTTCAGAGCTGGGACTGCTCCCCATCTGACTGCTCAGGCTCGGCAGTGACTTTGGGAGCAGCCTGAGAAGTCCCTGTAGGGGAAGTGTCCTCAAAAATGGGTGTCTGCACATCATCCTCAGAAATGTCTCTGCCTACTTAAAGGAAAGGCTGTGCTGGTTTTGATGTGCTTTGTGGCTGAATGAACTCTCAAACCATCCTAGAACAACCTAGATTGGCTATGGAGAGTGTAGTGTAGCAAGGTGTGGAAGTGACAGGTGGCCTGTGGCTGTTTGTTGAACAGAAAAACTGCTAAATAAATTGTGTTTACTTGTATTCAAGTCTTTATTCGTTTTAAAATCTGATTATTTCTTTTCTAGGACCACATTTTGGCTAATTTCTAAAGAGACTGAAATCTCTACTTCAAGGGGCATTTGCACCTCTGATCCTGGGGAAGATGTACATTGTCATAAGCTTTTCAGAAAGGAGAAAAATCCCCTAGTCCTGTTAAAAAAAATACCACCATTCTTTTCATGGTTGAAGGCACATGACTATTTATACAGTCAATCTCGTGACGCATTCACTTTCTCTTAAATTATACTTCCCATAGATTTGAAAGCACATTTAATTAAAATACATCATGGCATGGAGAAATACACTACTTTTTCCTAGCCCCACATCTCAGTGAAAAGGCTTTCCAAGGTGCAAGTGTTAATTTCAAAGTGTCAAAAGAAGAGTTTTTAATGTAAATTATTGATTTGACAATTCTTTGTAAGAATTTTCAGAGAGGCAACATTTCCAACCTGAGGCATGTGGGGTAACATGTCTTTTAGATCTACTATGCATTCCCACATGCCAGGGGAGAGAGGAGGAGAAACATTTAAATTTTGAAGGAATCCGAACACTGGCAGGTTGGGATGAAAGGGCTGAAGCACTTTCTGGGAAAAAAAGAGCTGCTTTGGCTGGCAGAGAGCCCACAGTCCTGTCAAGCCTGCAGGCTGGGGCCTCCTCAGTGCATTCTCCATAGCTGGCTTAGCCCCAAAGTGTGGTGGGAGTCTGCCCCCATTCCTAGAGAAGTCACAGATTAAATGTCTGGAAACAAAATGTGGGACAGGGGATGGGGCACCAGCAGTAACCCTGCCCTGCAGCCAAGCTCTCCTCTGGCTGACAGCAGTGGACAGCCGCCTCAGGCCCCTGTGAGCTTCTGCTGAGAGAACCAGGGCCTTGCTGCCTGCACCCAGAAGGTCACAGGCACCCTGAGGGATCAGCACAACTTTCTGCTCCAAATGTGAAGGTGGCAAGGGCAGGCACTTTGCGTAGGGTGCGATCATGCATTTCCAACCCTGAGGGAAGGCTCTGCAGCCTCACTTCCCATCCTGCCCGCAGGCAGCTCAGCCGCTGCCCCTCCCCAAACTTGCCTTCCACCTGCCCTGGCCAAGTGCAGCTCTGGAAGAGTCTGCTCCTGCCTTTTGCTGCTCTCAGACCCCTAAAACCTACTACCCCTTGGGTTTCAGTAAGTGGCTGTGACCACCCTGACCCTTGTAGGTGCACTTGTTGTCTTGCACAGGAATTTCTGTGGTGGCACAAGAGGAGCCCCAGCCACACAGCAGCACCTGATGCTGCAGCTGCCGGCGACAAAGGGGCTCCGGGTGCCACAGCATTCCTGTATCTGTCCCTTTGCAGTACTTCATAAATTTAGGTTGGGAATATTTGTTTTAACAGCGTGACCATTTAGCACATTCGAATATCTCCTGCTGAAGTGACAGGTTTAACATTTCCTTTTAACCAGGACAGATTGTGCCACCCCTGGGTAATGTGTGAACAAATCACATTGGTAGCACTGTGCAATAAACCACTTTTATCTCGTGCTGGAAGAAGCCCTCACCGACATCACACTGGCTTTGAAAGCAGGGGTGCAAGCTTGAAACCAGCTGATACTGGCTGCCCAGCACCATGCACAAAAACCGGGCCTCCAGGAGGGAGCCCGGCAAGAGCTTTCAATCCTGTAGTGGCACTAATGCCATACATTTTGATTTGCAATGATCCTAAATGCCAAAGGGTGAATTTGCTGCTTAAGGACAGGTTTTAATGTACTTTACATGCTTTAGCATTGTTAGTGACTTAATAAATTAGGCTAATGATGACTTTTGAGTTGCATATATACATACATACAAATGCTTAGCCTGCTCCGTGGGACTGAAAAGATGGTTGCCCAGGCTGAGAAGAGGAGGAAATGCCCAGGTGCTGGAGGGAGTTGGAGACGTGGTGCTGTGTCAGACAGCACTAGTGAGTACCTGGTTGTCTGACCAGGAGAGCTCTGCAGGTGCTGGACCCCAGAAAAGTGAGCTGAAGTTGATCCAGGGAAACACAAAGGGAGGGTGTTACCTTCCTTTTGGGAGGAAGGGGAGAAAGAAATGGGTGTGAGGAACCAACAAGAGAATAAATGCAGGAGACAGAGTCTGGGACAGGATGGCTGGGGAGAGGAACTGTGGTGGCTTCAGTTCCTCCTGGAAGACCGCTGGGATAAAGCTGCGTGCTCTGCACCAAGGTTGTTTCTGGAACGTTTAATCCAGGCTGCTTGTGGGCATCCTGCACAGCTGGCCACAGGTGCTGACCCAGCAGCCCCTGCTTCTGTAGTGCTGCTGTCCTGTTCCTACAGAGGGGACTCTGTGAACTCTGTCCCTGCAGAGCCTGGGGGTCCTTGGTTTGGCCATCTGCCCTGGGGTGCTCAGGGCTGTTCTCACCCCAGGAAGGACTTAGCTGATGTCTCTGCCTAAAAGTACATGACATTGCTTCCCGGTCTGCTGCCTGCATGATTTTCTCCTCACTTTGTAAAAGAGAGGAGGAGCTGGTGCACTGTAATGATTTTTTTTCTCTTTAGGCTTAGCTGATTATGGGGGTCTTGGAGCCAGATCTTCAGGCCAGATGTTGCAGTGTCTGGGATTTTGCTGGTCAGACATGTAGAACAAGGAGTCCTTCATCCCCAGCATACCCTTTGGGGCTTGCTTTATCTCAGAAAGTAACTGGGGCGGATGGTGGGGTGTGTGTCTTGACAGAACCACTTCTGACTGTTCTGTTCCTGCTCGCATCAAGGCTTAATGTGTTTGGGTGTGGCGGGCCCCGGGTTCAGGCGTCCCTCTTCCTCCCTATTCCCATAGGGATGGGCTACATGGAGCTCCTCTGGGGAAGATGACTGAGTTCTGCCTCGGGACTGTGCAATGCAAACTGATCTTACTCTGTGCTGATGCTGCCAAGCTCTCAGAGCAGAAGAGGCACTTTAGTGAAAGTAGACAAAGGGTAGAGAAATGCGTCAGTCAGTTATTTTTTCGGTCCAGATCAAAGAACTGAGATACACTTGCGGTTTGTAAGGAGGGTTTTTTTGTTTTGTTTTATTTTAAATTAAGAGAAATCAACAATGATACTAGAACTAAAGTGTAATTTTAATTGATACTAGCTTGTATGAAACTGAACACAGGACTGCAGATGTATCTGCAGAAACTTGACTCTATGTTCCCTGGAGTTACAATACATAGAATATAAAACTATAAGAGCAAACAGCACCCCTAACTGCCCCAATCCACCACAAGTAGTTATTTATTTCCATCCAACTTCTCAGTTGCTTTGCTTTCCCGTGAAATCCATCCCCAAGGCTGTGACACGCTATGAGGAATGGTAGAAGAGTTTTCACCCATGAAGGTCAGGGAGGCAGGAAAGCAAAGCAGAGAGCCCCTGGGAGAGCCTGCCCAGGCAAGGGAGAGGAACCAGACTGTGGGGCAGCCACAGCAGCCTCCTTTTCCAAGAGCACTTTGCCTTTGCAGAGGTTTTGAGGTGTTCCTGTGGTCTGCAGATGAGTCGATGCTCATTTTGGGAAGCACAAAGCAGAAGACCTTGAAGCAAGCAGGTGAAGGGTGTCCTGCTTCCCTGCTGTGGTACTGGCAGTGCCTTGTGCTGGATGTCAAAGCCGTGTCTAGGGGGAGGAGGTGGTTAGGGAGGGATAGTCAGCCCTTCCCCATTTCACGTCAGGACCACGTCTGCCCTGCCCTGCTTGCAACACCCACTACACAGCATAGTAAAAAAATTCTGGGAACAGTTCTTCAAGCCTCCATCCTCTTCTCTCCACTCTGTGCTCACTCTTCTCAAATGCATCTTTCTACCATTAGCTCTCCTCCACAATCTCTATTACATGCAGCAACCTCGACTGAGTCTGTGCCACTCAGCCAGCGCTGGTGCACAGGGGGCTACGGGATCTGCTGTGGCTGGACCCGCAGGCTCCCTGTGGTGGGTGTGCCTGGGCCGTGGCACGGAGCTGGCGTGGATTCACAGGGGTGTAGCTCTGCTTGTGCTTCACTGGAAAGGTCCTTGTGCTCTGAGCTACCCAGGAAGATGGAGCTTCCCTGGCGTGTTTCCCTTGCTAGTGGCAAGGCTCTGGATGGGGCTGAGAAGTTGTTCTTGTGTCACAGTTTGTTTCTGAACTATTTTGTCGCTCTGCTGTGAACGCATTGCTTCACGGGCAGGTTGTGCAGGAAGGATATAAAATATCTTTATGTAGCACCTCTTGTTAGCAGGGACCCAAGGGACTGACACGTACCCAGTTCCAAAATGCAGCCGACTGCAGAGTAGAGCTCCTCCCCAGCTCAGGACAGAGTGAATATAGTGACTTATTTTTCTAGGATCTCAGAATCAACCCCATAATGCATCAAGAATTTTTTTCGTACATCTTTTTCTCATCCTTTGTGTTAATCAGCAGCTGTCCATTATTACCAAAGTTTGCTATTCACTGTCAATGCAGGATACAAGCTTGCTGTGGTATGTATTCCAGCAAGCTGAATTTCACCCAAGGAGAAATTGCAGGTTCTTCATCCACGACCTAGGTTTCCTGGAGGAAATAAGGGAGGAGCTGACTCAGAGCAGTATCCTGTTACATTTTAAATAGGCCCCAATAAGTCTGATCCCCTAGCAGAAGAAACTTGTCAAGATTATCATTTCTCCTACAGTACAGCTTATCTCCCTTCTCCAGGAAAAAGGGTCTGGCAAAATTTACTGTGCCATTTTCATCTCCCTCCCTTTGTCCCACAGCCTTGTTGAGGAGCACTTCTGGGTTCTTTTTGTAGATCATCAGCGTAAAAGACTCTTTGGATATGTTTAGGCGGTAGAACTGAGCGTAGACGAAGTAGTTGCCACTCTGCTTGATTATGAGGTACTGCTCTTGGTCCTGCACAGATCCATTGCAGTGCTCTAATTTCCAGTCCCAGCTCATGATGTCTCCAGAGTTTTGTGTAGAAGACTGTTTTACTGAGGAAAGCACAGACAAAATGATGTAGTGATTAATTATGTCTAAGGATAACCTTGTTCTGTACATGAGCATGTTTTATTGTTGGTTCCCATTCGTACCTCTCACTGCCTGTTCCCTTCTTGACTTTCTAATAATTATTTATTTTTCTTATTAGTGTAATTATTGATCATTCTTTTTGAGTTTACTAACTTCTTAGAAGTGTTAGGAATGGGTCTCGATCTGCCAGGAGAGGCTGTGAAGGACTTCTGTGCTTATGGGTGGCTTGGAGGTGCTCCCTGCTAGGACTGGTTGGCTGCAGAAAGCACCCTGGAGATGGGGAATCTTCAAGACTGAGGGTTGGATCTGAGCTGGTCTCTAATAAGAAAAAATTCCTAGGTGGAATTTCAACCAGATGTGAGGTTGATGAGGGTGGTTACGGTAATCCTCTTGCTGGCTGCTGTGGTTATAGTCCTTCATGAGGAGAACAGTCATTAGCTGAAGCTTTGCGCTTGCAGAAGTTTTTTATTGAATTAAATATCTCTGAAGGTCTGAGCTGTTCTGTGGGGCATTACTTTGGAAGTGCCCTAGGGTTTGCTTAGAGAACTGGTGATTAACACCCAGCAGCAATACATCTGACCCTTGTGGTGCTGATTTTACCAGCCATTTTTGGAGAGGTGCAGGTAGCTGACTGGCAGAGAGAGACGGCTGCTGGCCGACAGCCCTGTGTGCAGAGCTGAGGAGCTCTATTTGTCGTGGCCACAGTGCCCAGGGGCTCTTTATTTCTGCTGTCAGTACTGACACCTGTCCTTAGAACAGGCATGAGGCCTGTGAGACAGTCATCTTTGTCAAAGCACAAGTCTGACAAAGCCAGAAAGCAGATCTAGAATCTCCATACTTACAAGATCCATGTGCCCAGCATGACCCCGGTGCCTGTAGAAAGAAACAGGGCTTGGTCAGTGTTTTCTGCTGTAATTTTCCATTTATCAGTGATCTCGACAGAGGAGCATTATCATTACAAGATCACAAAAGCATTATCCCAGGAAAGAAAATAATCTTTCTATCCACCATTACAAACAGAAGCAATGGTTTCTTATGAGAAAAAAGATGTTTTCCAACAGCATTTGAAATAAATAGGTCAATATTTTTCATATCCATTTTGGTGATATTTTCACAAAATGAAAAAAGCCAATCAGCAGTGGCCTGCGGTAGACCTAGAAAAAGTTCTGCATTCCTCTTGAGTGATAGGGCTTTGATTTCATCCCTGACTCAGCTCTTATGAACAGTCACAAGCAGTGTCTCTGTGGACAAGGACCTGACTTAAAGCCAGTGCATAAACGTGGGAAGCTGCACAGTGTTGTGCTACTTGATCCTCATTAAACCCAGAAACCTTTCCTTCTGTGCATCATAGTTTGAAATCACTTAGTGCTGATTTGTTTGCCTACCACACCAGAAAGGCAGAACAGGGAGGACAGCTCCTGACTTTTAAGCCTACTTCTCTTTAACTGCTACACCATGCCTAGCTCAGGGTGACAGGCGCAGGGCTTTCTGATCCAGTAGCCAGCTTTCCAGTACCTTTCCAGCCCAGGGAAGGAGACATCTCCATGGGTGCCCAGGTGGTAAACTATCAGTGGCAAGAGATTTCAGTCTGTTCCTGTGATTTATGGCTTGGTCATTGTTTATGGAGCTTATGCTCTTCCTGCACAGCAGCTCTGTTCCCTCTCTGCCCAGGGCCCATGAAAAACAGACTTGGGGTCAGGTTACAGATACAGGGACCCAATTCTGCCTCACACCTCTCACATCTTAGTGAATGCAAGCTTTGAAATGCTTAAAATCGCTACTGGAGTGGAGCCTCATTCCTTCCTTAGGAAGTTGCTGTCCTGAGTGCTGGGGAGGTTGTTGGCTCCCTTGCACGGAAAGGCTTTCATTGCCCAGTCCTGCTTTCCTCACTAAATATGAATCAACAAGACTAAAGGCAGTTCTTTCACTTACTAAAGTAACTTTCTGCTTCCTAAAGTAACTTTTCTGAAAAAGAAGAGGAGGAATGGAATATGTGTGAAATTCTGTGTGCATCTGTGTGCTTATTGCCATCAAAGGCATGCAGTTGTGACTGCAGGTCACAGCTGCAGCTTCACAGTTCCCAAATACATGAGAGAAGCTGTGGGATTTGGGCTAAAAGTAGATTAAAAGCAGTTAATTTCTATTTTTAAAAAATATTTTCTGCTATAAGGTGCAGTGCAGGCTCCTCTCTTACAGGAATATAGCAGACTTCATATCTTGTTTTAAAAAATCAGTGCCTTGTAGGATCAGTCCTCAGAGGGGTTCCTGGCATCATTATGCCCCAAGCAACTCACAGACCACGAAAACAAACCACCTTTCTTCTTATAACAGAAGGGGACTTTTTCCTTGTCCTCTTCCTCTGTAGAACTGGGACAGGAGGGACATACATTACAGCAGGATATGTAAACCAGCATCCCAAATTAGTACTTGGATCCTTCAGGAGACTGATTCATAGTTTGGAAAGCAGAAAATAAGAAGCTAGCCTTCGGCCAATGAGTCACTTGGCTCACCCTGTATTTCTGTTCATTACCATATGTACAGATAGAAACAGAAAAAACCCACTGCAATCCCCTAATGAACTGCAGGACACAGCTTGATTCAGTAACTGGGTTTTTGCTACATTTCTATTAGCACTTGGTAAAATCAAGTGTGAAAAGGCTTTCTGCCTGATGAATTACCACAATTTCTCAGCCTATCTGGTCCCTATGGAGCATCATCTGTTGATATTTCATTGGAACAGCATACAGCATTGGTGCAGAAGAAAAACCAGAGCAATAAAACCTGTCTTTTTACGCTTATAAAAATGAAAGGAAAATGCTGAAGACATTGAGGAATTGGTGAAGACATTATCGTCTGAAATCTTGGAAACTAAAAGCATTAGCAGTCTTCAAAAGAGGAGGAAATTATTAGGTTGGAGTTAGTTGATAGCATCAACCCAGCAATGTTAATAATTAGGAATAACACACTCCAGAGTTAGGAATTTTGCTTTGTCCTTACCTGCTTATGATGGAGCAAGCAGAAGACTATAGGGACCAGGGCTGAAATAAAAATCAACACAAATATGAGAGCATAAAAAGCCACTTGAAAACATGTGGATCTCCTTTTCTGCGGAGTATTTCCATCCTCCAGCAAGGTTGGTGCTTCCATGATGCTTGTGATTGATACAGCTGGAGGTGAGGATGCAGACAGCACCGCGGCTGAGAAAGGCACGGCCAGAATTCCCGAAGTCCGTATTGCCACAGCGGAACATGGACAGGATTATATGCTGGTGATTTCCCCATGCTAATAAGGCCAAGAGGAGGAGCCATGGTGTTTCATCATCAGCCCTGGCTAAAAGGCAGTGAGTTAGCACTTCCTCATGAAACTGAGGCAGAGAACTTTCATTTGGCTCCTGGCCCAGAATGCCTGAAATGGAAACGGCAACAGGCTACAAGGGCTCCCAAAATCACCTCTTGATTTCAATTCAAGGGGTCAAGTATAAAAACTCTCCAGTCAATGCAAAGTGAAGTGGTGAGGTGCCAAGCACAAGAACCTCAGGATACCTGTGTGACACTTGCTTCTGTTTCTGGAGGTGCCAGTGGGTTTTTTCCTAGGTGGGAGGTTGGCACCCGCTTGAATCTGGTTCTCATTTTGACAGCACAGGTCTGGGTGCTGGTGACGGATGGGCATTTTTCCAGTTCCCTGAGGACATGATTCACACAGTAAAAGTGAAACTACATACACTCAAAAATGTGATGCCATGCAATAGTCTTGGCAGCAAACGGAAACAGTTGCATCCAACCACCAGCCTTCTGACACACTCGAGGAGGAGGAAGAAGAGGAAGAGAGTTGGGATTTTGTAAACGGCTTTCAATTTGCAGTTGGAAATGAGCTGGCTGAGTTTCAAGGTCTTCCTACAATAAATTTTAGCTTTTCCCTTTCTAATTTTTTCTTACCTGTTTTTAGAACAAAGTACAAGAACAAAAAAACAAAAACCAAAAACCCCTGAACTGTTGTGTTAATACTCTGCTTCATCTTTTGAATTCTCACTTAGTGATGCAGTAGGTCCTTAGCACAGATTTAATTTGGGCTGTGCCAGAGGGAAGCCTGCTGAGCTATTGGGGAGCTCCTCTCTGTGCTGGTGCTGGCACGGGAGGATGCTCCGTTGCCAGCCCAAAGCCACTGGCCACTCTCCTGGATTTTTGTAGGCAAAGCCGTAACTTCTCCGAGGCAAAGTGAGAGGGAGTAACTTAGAGGGAAGCCAAACCTGGGAGGGCAGTGCTTAGGGCTGGCCCATGGCAGGGCTGCTTGCCCTTCAGGGCACACTTTGTGGCAGTTTTAGGTCAAACCTCCGAAAAAGAAAGCCCCGGGGAGCCTCGGTGTGACTTTTCTGTGTCCCCTCACAGTCCACGAAGATTTTCTGCCTGCCTTAGCAGTGACTTCACATGATTAATGTTAAGGGGACAGGGCGCTTTCCACAAACTCCTTCCAAAGGAAAAGCATTTTAAGGACTTGGCCCGTGTGGGGAGACCTCTTAACATCTCTGACACAGCCTTTCTCTGCACGCTGCCCTGGAGCAACATCAGGGACGAGCAAAGGACTGTGTCTGCATCAGCCCCTCTCTGCCTTATGTGATCGTCTCCTTCAAGCCCTGTGTGCAAGAGTCCAGCTGTTCTCTGAGCAAACCCTGACACCACCCAGAAAAGCAGCACCTGACAGCATGACAAGTACATCCCGCCAGCCACAACCAGGGGTTGTTTACACTAGCACAGAGACCACTTCTTCTTGAGCACTCCCACAGGATTTACAAGTCCCGTTTTGACCCCAAAATAGCATTGGTCTGTGGCTTCAGCCCCACAGCCCCACGCACCAAACTTGTCATTTACTAAACTCCTGGCTTTGACCACAAAAGGAGACGTAAACAATCTTCATTTTAAAGCATGCAAATGAGACTTCCTGTGACATCCCATGGAGTACAGAGGCAGAAAAGGAGCTAATATCTAAACCCCAGTATGTAAAACCCCAAACCAAGATAAAAAAAATCACAATCAATGAGTTTATTTAACCTGCAAAACAACCACTTGTCTTGTTCAAATAATTGCTACGACAAATAGAGCTCAGGGCAGAAAATGTCAGTCCTGGTATGCAAAATTTGCCAGTTACTTAGATGAATACAGGGTTAAAATTGGAATGAACACACAAGGGAGGAATCATACAGGATCAATAACGATGTGGAGTTGAATGCTTCCAAATATTGAACAGGTTGGACTCTACCTTGGTGGAGGTAGAGTCCAGCTAGCATTATATTTCTTTTGTATTAGTTATGTCATGTTACATTAAGCATGGATACAGTAGCCTGCGTGACCCATTGTTAAGGGGCAGGACTGAAGGACAACGACCAGTGACTGTAAATCTGCCTTTGTATTGTGTTATTTGTGAATATATTGCCAGTGCATGGTGTGGAGAGAGCCCCAGCGCTGCAGCCCTGTGCCAGCACCCCAGTGATGCCACAAGCCCTGTGCAGGGCTGGAGGAGCCCTGGCAGGAGTCAGTAAGTGGCAACATTTCATTCTGCAGGTCCCACCAGCCTCAGCCAGGCTTGGGAGCAGTGAAGCCACTGTTTAAAGTAAGGCTCTCTCTCCACTTGCAAGACTATTTATGGCTGCATCTCAACTGTATTTTCCCTACAGACCCCAGCAGTTTTTGTTCAGCTGGTGTTTAACCATGTTGCTCTTAGTTAAAAAAAAAAGACTCAGGCTAAGCAGAGCAGAAGATGCACTCACAACTACATTTGGGCTCATTTTCTTCCTCATTTCTCACATTTCTCAAAAGTAGCCTCAGCTCTTGGAATATGATTTTGCAACAAGTGTGTATATTGACAGGATGCCCACCGTATGTTGGTGCCATCCTTCCTTTTTCTTCTCCCTCACAGCCTGTTAGGAAGGGATGGAAACAAATAAAGTGTAGAACCAGCTGTGCTGTGTATGAAGGGACAAAGTGCTTAGGGACATGGGTTGGACCTGGCAGTGTTAGGTTAACGGTTGGGTTCTATTATATTGGAGGTCTTTTCCAACCTAAATTATTCTAAGGTTCTAAGGAGCAGTGTATGACTCTTCCTTGTCTGGTTTCTTTAGAACACAAGTGTTTGGCAGGCTTCACACTAGCAATCAGAGCTCAAAATACGTGACGTTAATTTCTGGCTTTGAATTTCCATTGTGTTGGAGTGCGTAGGTGCGGGTGTTTGACTCTCTGCCAATTCCTTAATCTGTGAAAATGATTACAGCTGAATGGGAGTATCATGTGCTCCACTGTGGACCTCACTTCCTCCACCTAAGCCCAGCCCTGGGGACTTGTGGTAATGTCTCAGGCACAGACTGGAAGCAGGAAATTTACCACACACATATTCCATGACTCTGCTTGGCTCTGTGATGACCTTCGTTAGCACGTTTGTCCCAGCCCCTGTTGCTCAGACAGCACCAAACTGTGCCTTGCAGCCTGTCCTTGGGGAGCTGCCCCAGCAGTCATACAAATCTGCAGTTTCCATCATCAAGTACAGCACCACCCAGTATAAGCGTGAAATTTGCTTTAAGCCTGGAGTAGGTTTTTTGAGTCCTGACCAGCTGGTTTTCAGTGGAAACAAAGATCTTCCTATCTTTGCTTTGTGGTGTAGCCTGCCTTTATGTGTGTTTCTGAGAAGACTGGCATGTTTCCAGCTGTCACAGCTTTCCAAAAATAAGAGAGAGGCTTAAGAAGCATAGGAAATCCCTAGTGGAGTTTCAGTTCTAGCCTGCAGGAGTAGAGAAAAAGGAGGATTGGTTCATTTGAATTTCAGATCTATCTGTTGCACTGTGTGTCCAGGCACTACTGCTGTCCTTGTTTCTCTCAAACGAAGTGTTTTGTGGAAACAACAAAATCAATGGGCAAAACTGGAAAAAAAATGGGAATTCATGGGGAAAATGCAAGTAGGAAACCACCACGGCAGGATGCCCTCTTGGGGCAGCCCGTGGACACTGGTGAGTCCCACATCTCAGGGCCAGGGGCGGTGCAGTTGGCACAGGGCTGGAGAGGGGACCACAGTGGTGAGTGCCCTGGTGGGAATCCTGGGTGTTAGGAGTCAAGGACTGGAGTTCACTGACGCCCTGTCTTGGCTTGTTTCTCCTGCTTTGTCTGCCCTTGTTTTCTATCCACTCGTACTTGATTCAGCCTCTGGCGGCCAGGTTGGTGAGGGGTGTGATCTCAGTAGTGACTGAATTCAGGGGTGGGTGAAACAATGGTTTCATGATAAATATAATTTTAGAAATTTGTCCTCTGGGTATTTGATGTTGTGACATGTGAACAGAGCCTTAACTCAGCAAAGCCAGTAGCTCCTGGAAACAGACTCCTGGAGGCAGCTCCAGGCCATGAGGTGATAGGGAGTGTGCCCTCCTCTTCGGAGAGCTGTGGGACGGGGAAGGGTGGGAAGAGGGGCCAAGTCATCACAGAAGGCTCTCATAACTCCAGAAGACCTATGTACGTGGACAGTGGTTGTGTGATTGAAATGTCCCATCGCACAACAGATGCTTCTGGTTTGGGTTTTCCAAAAGTTCTTTCCTGTGAAAATGGAGGTGTTGAACACAATTTGATGGTGCAGTTCTATTTGGCCACTCTCTTTTCCCTGTTCTCTAATTAACTCTTCTGTGTCCTTCAGTGGAATTAGCCTGTAAGTACTAAGTGCTAAAGCAGCCCATACTTCTCTGAAACCCTGTAGGAAAAGGGTGATTTGTCAAGTCCAAAACTCTAAAGAGGTTTTTCTGATTTCTCAGCCGTTATCACTCAGGTTGGAAGAAGCAGTGCAACCTCATTCTCTGCTTCCTCTTGCTACAAAAGCGGGGGAGCTGTGACATGAGACCGTGAGCGTAAGTGGAAACAGTGTGAATGGGACAGGATGAAAAAGTGCTAATTACGATCTTCTAAAGACACCAAATAGAGAAGTGATTGTTCTCATATTTACACTCTCCTCACCCAGAGAGTTACCAGTGATCAGGGTTGATTTGGAAAATCACCGTGGTTCTGCATCAGTCTCAGAAAATATGTTTGATATTTGCGGATAGATGGGTGAGTTGGTTTTCCAAGTCTCAGTGAAGTTGTTGCAGAAACCCAATGCTTGTTCTCTCCTTCAGCTACGAGCATTGTGTGCCCCCTCACCTCATCCCATCCCGTGGCAGGAGCATCAAGTGGTGCTTGCATGGTACTTGAAAGGAAAGACCCCAAAAAGGCCTTCTGTTCTAGGGCTTCGCTCTCCTTATAATGTCTCCCATGGGCTTCCAGATTAAGCCTGCGGCAGCTTTCATATCTGCTATGGGCAGGTTATTCCCTTCTCCCTGCATCAGTCATTTACGGATAAATCTGTCCAGAGGACAGCAGGACTCTTGGGAGATGTTTCCTACATCCCCAAATATCCCAGTTTTCCTTTTAATTATGTGTCACTGATTCATGCCCTTTCGGGAAGTGGGATACTTGGATCTAGACACAGCCCTCCCTCACCCATCTTCAAGCTTCCATGTGCAGTGTGATATCTGCCTTTTCCAGTGAGTGTCATCTTCACCCTGGACCCAGGACACTGTAGCCCCCGGGTGCTTTTCTCACAAACTATTTGCTCCTTATTTCATTTCTACTGCAGATCATTCCTGCTTATGCAGAGTCGACACTTGCACATTCTTCTTCCTCAATTGTGTCTCATTTTTTGAGATACTCTCTCCAGACCACTGGAATTTCACCCTGCTCATCCATAACACTCCTGCTTTGTGCCCAGGCTTGAGAGCCTACACCTGTAGTTCTACACCCAGCCCTGCACATGGCACATTCAGCCAAATGGATGGTGGGCTCTCACTGTAGGAAAATGTGGGCTGCATAAAAGGAGATGTGACCAACAGGTCGAGGGAGGGGGTTCTGCCCCTTCACCCTGCTGTGATGAGACTCTACCTGGAGTGCTGCATTCAGCTCCAGGGTCCTCAGCTCAGGAAAGGCATGGATTTGTTGAAGCAAGTCCATGAGAAGGCCACAAAAATGATCAGGTAGATGGAGCACCTCTCCAGTGAAGAAAGACTGAGAGAGTTGGGGTAGTTCTGCCTGGAGAACAAAAGGTTCCAGGGAGACCCATTGTGCCCTTTCAGTACTTATTGGGGGCTTATAAGGAAGGTGAGGACAGACATTTTAGACAGACAGGACAAGGGGTAATGCTTTTAAACTAAAAGAAGGTCAGTTCAGACTAGATATTTGGAAGACATTTTTTACAGCGAGGATGGTGAAACACTGGAACAGGTTGCCCGGAACGGTGGTTCCATTCCTGGGAACACTGAAGGTCAGGCTGGTTTGGGCTTTGAGCAACCTGCTCTAGTTAAAGTTGTGTCTGCTCATTGCAGGGGGATTGGACAAGATGACCTTGGGGAAGGTCCTTCCAACCTGAACCTTTATGATTCTGTTCTACAGTATCATCTTGGCCCATATTTGTTACTGGAATTGTGGGGATTTCTGTTAGCAGAGTGAACAGGTTGTTGGTTTAGATGGACTTTCTTTAGTCCAATCTTTTGCTGTTGCTATTTCACATACTGTCTGTAACAGTCTAACGTGGCTTCTCCGTGCAAATTCCAGCTGCTTCTGGCATGGAACAAGTATGTAGCAATGTCTTTTCTAGTGTGGGAGGTTGTGTACAAAAGGATGGGATTGGGTTTTTGTGCAGTATTACCGAGCCCTTGGGCCTGCTGTGGAGTGCACGGAGTAGTCCCTGGGCACACTGGCATACCCAGGGCATGTTGTGGCAAGGAGCCGAGAGGGAGGAGTGAAGGAAAAAGTGCAGTTGTTACCTCATTCAGCTCATTCACTTGCCTTACAAATTGCTTTAGAAAAGTGAAGTAGTGTTTGTTTTTTCATCCATCCTACTCCTCCTCTGGCAGAGATCCCAGATGGCTGAGATGGGAAAGAAGAAATCCCCCTGGAAGCTGTGAAACCTTGGCATGGTTCTTCTCCAGCCCAGGGCTGGGAGGCTTACATCACTCATCTGTACACTGAAATTTTCCTTCTTCTAATCATTCAGAAAGACTTACAGCTCAGTATCACACATTGCATCAGCATCTGGCAGCCTGCCTCTCTCTGCTTCTGCCCTCACGTAAAATGAGTCTGCCCTGCTGTTGCTGTCATGCAACTTGGAGCTGTGTGTCTATTCTGGCCTGCTGACCAAGTGACCCAGCTCTGAAAACCTTGGCAGTGCTGGCTGCTTGTTAGCTCAGCAATGTCAGTGTGCTGTGCAGCGTGAGCCAGGCACTCCTGCCTTCCCCAGTGCTCCCCAACGGGCACAGCTCAGCTGTGGGCTGAAGACCCCAGCCCCTACTCCCCACAGTGTAACTCAAGGGTGGCTGTGCTAATTGTACTCTCTCACCCTTGTGCATGGATGTTTTTTTAAGTTTCCCCCCGCCCCTTTCTTCACATTGCATCAGGAGATGCTGTTTTTATTTCCTCCATGCATTTGAAGAATCACTGCCTTGCGTTGGAGCTGGGGCTGTGTCATCAGCATCTCCAGTGCTGCCTTACACAACTCCCTGCCCTTGATCCCTTTGTCACCAAAACTGTGGGAAAAACAGAAACTCTCCAACAACATCTTTTCAGTGTTAGAGAATCAAGGCATTACTTTATTCTGGCCAGGATGTGCAATAGAATTCATTTCATCCACACATGCTCGGGTTGTGCAGTGAAAATCATTCCATCACACATCACCTTTTACCCAATGTTTCCCATCTTTATACAGACAAAATCCAAAGAAATCCACGTTCGTTGCTCTTAAATTACATAATTCTTGGTGTTCGTTCTCCTGTTGGTTATTGATCCTTTTGCCTTCAATGCTAATGTGGTCCTCATTCTTCGGTTCTCTTATCAGTCTTTTTCCAGACCAGGTGTCCCTGACCACTCCAGAGGTGCTGTTCGGGGATGATATTCCTTAATTTTTATTGATAGTTATTTCCTGTGTATCTTTCTGGCTACTCACAATCTGTAGATGTTAAGCTCATCAGGCCTCACCCAGTGAACAGAGCCTTAGAAAGAACTTTCATCTCCTTTCCCCCTGGGCAAAGGCAAGCAAACCCCTTACATAAAAAAAACTTTATAAGTTGTATTATTTCCAGCACCTTGTGCTTTTGTAAGAGGGGATTTCTTCCTCTGTCAGGGCAGCAGGTGACAAGCACAGCCCCAGGGACATCCAGCCCTGGCACACGGCACTGAGCTGCCCACGCAGGGCACACAGGGGAGGCAGCCTGGGCTGGCAGTGCTGTGGTTTGGCTACTCAGCTCTGGGGACCCATTTTTTGAAGTATTTGCTTTTCCATTCAACCTTGTATACCAATGGTCAATCTGAGTGGGTTCAGAGGCCCATCCAGTGTGGTATCCTTCCTTAGACACCAGGTCTGATGTGTATTCTGTTTCTCTTTTTCAGTAGATTGTGAGGGATTTCTCGTATGTGAATCTGCTGCTTTTTGAGCCTGTTTGGTCTTTTAACTTCTTCTTATGGCAATGACTTCCACAGGATATTTACCTATTGCATGAAAAATCCCCTAGAAGTCCTTGTTTTCTTTTTAAACCTGCAGTCTGTCCATTTAATGAGATGTTCACCTCTATCTGAGCTCACTTTGTAAGGAGAAACCAGAATCAATCCTGATTCTTGTAGTTGGGAGGGTCCATGGGGGTCCTGCAGCTACAGGGTCCTCTTTGGTATTCCCAGAGTGATGCAGCTCAGGGTGTTCCTATCTCCTCTGACCATCTGTGATCCTGCGACAGAGGCAGGGATCTGGTGGAGAAAAGTCTTCGGAGAAAGGAGTTACCAAAGCTCTAGGATAACCCGGTGCAGGGTTTTTTGGAATCCGTAGCATTGCGCCATCTGGAAGAGCAAAAAGCGCCTCCTGTGCAGTTTGTGGTGAGCAAAGTACATCATAAATACAGGAGCCATGCTGTGCTGTGGCCCACACCCTCACAAATATGCTCCAGGAGGACCACAGGCTCCAGCTGGCGCATGTCAGTCGCCTGTCCCTCATCCTGCCTCTGCTCCCTGGGGACAGGATGCACACGCCTGTGGCCAGCGCCTGAGACACTGTGACCAGCCCCTGGCTGGCTTGACGGGTGGGCCGGGACCACAGCAGCCTCTCCTGCTCTGAGCTGGTTTGACTCGGCACTTGTGAGCACAAACACACTCTGCTGTTAGGAACCCCGAGGCTCTGGGTCAGAACTCCCTCAGCATGGGTTTTCCTTCCCATGCTTACTTGGCAGATGGTTTCTCAGCTCTGTCTAGAGGAGGGAGAGCAGGGTGGAAATGCCATGAGGAAAGCAGTCTGGGGATCCCTGTTAATCACCCAAGGCAGTCCCTTCTCCTCTCGTGCTTGCCAAGAAGCCGGGGAAGTGACATCTGAGCACTGGCCTGGGGCTCAGCCTGTTCTGCCACCCAACACCCGCAGCCTCCCCACTGAGCTGGGTTGCTGCCTACCATCTCTGCATGTTTGCTTTGGTCTTCCCAGGGCTGAGCTTCTGTTACTGCTGTCTCCAAGAATGTTTAGAAAAACACAAATCATCCTCAGCCCAGACCAGAAGCAAGGAAAAAAATCTGTCCCTCCAAATACCTTCATACATTATCACTGCAAAATTCCCTGGGTTTGTGCTTCCTTCCACAGACTTCCTGACACCTGGGAGATGTCCTGGGCAGACCCCATAACTTGTATGAAAAACTTCCCTGGAAGCATGTGAATGTCTGGTTTATTACATGAAAACTTGTAAAGATCAAAAAGGAAAACTACATGCTCATCCTTGCAGACAAAAACATTGCAAGGTCAGACATAACGGTATGAAATGTTTTGTTTTGATCGTAAGGGCTTTTATTTGTTTGGCTTTGAAACAAACGCTGTTATTTTTGAAATGAAGTCTTGTTTTGATATGAAACGTGGAAACAATCTTGAAAGTGATTAAGAGAAAGTCACTGCCTGTGGGAATGTGTCTTCATTTGTATCCAAATTATGTTAACGTGATTCAGTCCAACCATTCAACTGATTTATTCAACTACTGAATCGCATTCAAAGGAGTTTGGAGGCTTTGGCAGAAATCAAGGGATGTTCACCCAAACCAAGTATGTTTCCTCCGAATCAGGACAGCCACCAACCTTATTCTAAAATCTAACCTGTGAGTGGGCCTTTCAAAAGGCATGATGCTTGAGAGACTGTGTCAAGAGCCACCACTTCCTGTGCCCCCAAACGCCTGCTCACCAGTCTTCTCCTTGCCGCTGGGATCATCTCTTTATTTGGTAGGTTTTACAGTGCTTGGCTTCTGCATGCCCTTAGCATGATGCAGGCCATGGGTGAGTTTGTTTTGGTAGGGAGCTGGGTAAACAAGGCAATTCCCCAAGCACAGCTCATGGTGGAATACAGCCAGCAGCTGAACTGCAGTTTGCCTGATGTTTCATACCCCACTGGTGCCTGGAGGGTTGAAAGTGAAAGCGACCCTCTCTGTTTGCTCATCTGCCTTGTCCATTTACTATCAGAACAGAAAAGCTGATCGAGACTCAGGCAGAAGAAAAACTAAGATTTCAGTCAGTTTTGCAGCCTTAGTAAGGTTTTCTGCCCAGCCCGGAAACTGATAGCTGACATTACCACTTGGCACTTGTGGCATCCCTGTCTAATTATCAGTCTCCTTCAGAAGCCTCTCCCGTCAGTGTCCCGTGGCAAAAGAACTGAAACTTCCTTTTCTGCTTCTCTTGGCTAAGCGAGGTGTCATTTATGAGCTCACAGACTGGGGCAGGTTGCTGACAGATCTCAGCTGCCCACCCAGCACCTGGCAGGATGATCTTTTGTGGTGCAGTTCTCTCCAGAGGTGAGGGCGAGGAGAGGAGGAGCAGGCAGGGAAGGTGCAGCCGGAAAGGAGGGGTGTTTTTTAGTTTGCAAATGTTCTGACTTCAGGGCATTCCAGGAAATTGTTGCAAGAAAGGTGTTGTGATGACAGGGCAGCCTTGCAGGGCTGCGACTTGCCCCCTCACTCCTGCTGTGAAGCAATCCCTTGGGAGCTCCCACCTCCGCATCCACATAGTGCTTATTTTGTTTATAAAGATCCAGATGTTTCCCCCACGCATACGAGCTGCCACTCACCACGTGTACACCACCTGCCAGCACATCAGGAGATACCCAGACCTCATAAATGTAGGGATATCCCAGGCATCTTTTTCCCCCAAGACTACCCAAGTTTATTGGCATGTATTGTAGTTAAAAGTCTCCCTGTTGAGCCTGAAGTTTCCTGGGCAGCTAATTTTCTCATCCTGATGTGACTCAGTGTGCCTGTTCTGAGAAATGCCTGATTCTTCTCACCCTGCTCAAGTTCTATTGCAACGTAGATGGACACGGGAAATAACCTAAACCTTCATTCCCAGAGAAACTTGAAAAATCAGGCAAAGACAGAACTCCACTAGCGATGTTGGGCTGCTTTTTCATGGGGAAAAAACCCATCCGAAAGTCAAGCAACAGGCTGTGTTCAGCCTGCGATAAGACTTGCTCCCACAATGAGGCTTCTCTCATGGCTGATGGCAGCCAGGTGCAGCCCTCCTGTTGAGCTTGTGTCACCATGCAAAGGGAGAACAAGCCAGGGGGATCCCAGCTCCAGCTGAAAGGCTGTGATGCACGGGACATCCTTCATGAATTTTGCTTTAGGCCCTTTTTTGGATAAGCAACCCCCCAGTGGTCAGTCTGGTATTTCAAGCTGTGGAAAACCACCACAGCAATCCAGGACCATTTCAAACAAAATTGTGATTCTGGACCTGAGGTTCATTTTCCCACCACATTGCTGAATTCAAATGCCTTGCCTTTTGCTAAATTTGGTGTTTCAGGAGCTGTAAGGAAAACGTGATACACCTGCAATATCTGCACGTGTGTTTGCAGGGTGTGCAAGCATTGCAGAACAAACTTAGAAATAGCTAAACTGAGATGGACAATCCTCAGATATTTATGACACAATACCCATAACCGCAGTCCCTGCTTAATCTGACTTAATTAGTTGTTGCAGCTTTCTGGGTTTGGAGAAAGTGCAAGTGTAAAAGTGTTGCAAGAATGATACTGAATGTACTTTCATTTGAAGTATTTTAACATACTTATGCTTTTGATGGTCGTGGTCAGGAGGAGAAGGAGGAAAACAAAGTTTCAGACCTCGAGGTCTGAGTCACTGTGGTCAGTTTGGGACAGAGGGTGCAAAACAGGGCAAAGAAAATAAACAAGTTGCTCTCACATGCCATTGGGGCCCCAGTGACCAGAGAGTGCTGGTGTCTCAAGGATAGAGCTAGTGTAGACAGTCACTCATTCAGAGTTATGCACCAGAATTAAAAGGCCAGGAAATGTTTCCCTCAGAGTGGGATTATAGTACAGTCTTAGGCCCAAGGAAAAATATGCACAAGAAAGGAGATATCTGATAGGCATCACTGCTGAACAAAGCACGTTAATCCATGTGCTTATGCAGATGACCCTCAACAGATAAGGTTATTTTTCATTACTTGAGAGAACTGTATTTTTTTCCTTATGATTTATGACTGTGTTCTCTAGCTAAGCTAACTTGTTTCTTAATCAAAATAATTCTTATTTAAAACTATGTGATTTTACATCCACTTGATGTGACTCCTGACACTGGGGGATTTAGTACTTTGCCTTGGGGTGCTGATAAGCCAGGATGATGTCCCAGCCTGCATGTCCTTCCCAGAAGCCTTCCAGGCCTAATTACAGTGCTCACTGCTCTTAATGTATATGGTCTGTGAGTGTGGTTTTCAACCCCGACACACGTGGAGGAGCCACCTGTCTCTCAGCAAAGCCACCTTCACAGTCTGCTTGGAAAACCCCTTGGAGCTTTCCCTGCTCGGCACGTTTTGGTGATTTTGTCTCTCTCTGCTCTTCTGATCAGCTGTATTTACAATGTGAAGCATGGCACACGTTAATTATGCAGCACCAGTTGTTTCCACTAAGCTCAGGTTTTGGTTACTGATTCAGCCTCTTCTCTAGTCTGAGGCAGCCTTCTTTACTCAGCATTGTTGCACTGATCTCAAATCCTGGAGTATTTATGTTGCGACTGGTGTTCAGCTCAGACCATCACCTCCTGCAACACAGTTCTTGCTGATGGCTACAGCTTCTCTGGTCCAAACTGTGTGTAGATACCTATGAAAGTCTGCAGGGGCAGTGGAGGGTTTTCTCTCCCCATCTGTTTCTTTGTTGTTGTTTTTACAAACCCAGGCAAGAGGCAAATGTGGCTGTACCCACAGCAGCAAGGACGAGTCCTAGCTTTTTCTGGAATGGAGCAGGTGGAGTCTCTGGCTGTATCTGTGGCAGTGCAAACATCAGGTTTTGGTACACAGGCCATGAAACACTGCCACAGGAAGGCACAACCTGCCCCTGCTTCTAGAAGAGACACATTTTAGAAAAAGGATCAACCATAACACAAGGCATGGCTGGGAGATTCAATAACTTGAGTTGCTGAAACCAACTGGAAATGCAGTGAGATTTTTCTCCTGCAACCTGGAAAAAACCTTTCTGTGTGAAGTGTGGCTACTTCTGGGGACAATGGATACTCCTGGGGACAGTGTATAATCTGAGGCTTTTCAGGGCAGGTGAACAGCTACCAGAGTTAGTCCTTCACATTTTCAAGAGTGGAACACATGGAATCATAGAATCATTTAGGTTGGAAAAGACTTTCTGACTATCAAGTCCACTTGTTGACCTAGCACATATGAGACATTACAGAAGTGTGTTAATGTCTCTGGATCCTACAGGAAGTGACAATGGGAGAAGCAGACCAACCAATGTTTCAAAATGCTGCACATGACCCCTAAAAAAGTCATCTGTTTGTCCCCATTGGATGTGTATATTCTGCTAACTTGCTGTGCTGGTGACAGTAAGCTCAGTAAGTAGACCCTGCCAGTAACAGAAACCTTAAATTAACAAAGCAAAGTGAATCCTTTGAACTCCATGAGCTATCCCCAGTGATATCTTATCTCAGGCATGTACTTGGTAATGAAATGTTAAGGCTGCTGTATCCTTGATGAATCAGATCCGATGCTGGATTAAATGTTTATCCTTGCAATGTGCCCAGTACCATCTTTTCTTTATAAATAATGAAACAGGTCTCTGGATTGCCAGTAAATAGGTGTGAATTTCACCTTAAAGCAAACAATGGAAGCAATTATTAGGAAAGTACATCTGTGCCAACATCAAGTTTTGTCTTGCCCCAGACCTTGTCCTATTTATTCTCTGAGCACTGATAGACCATCCAAGCACGTTGGCCGGAGGCCCAGCTCTGCACCCTGTGCCTTGGCTGGCCACCAAAGAACAGCATGGGCTACCAACCCCCGCAAAGTGCAGAGGCAGGAGAAAGTGCAGGCCCTGGAATGGGAGCTTGTGAGTAGCTGGGGCTTGTAATCCCCTTGGGACAACAGGTGAGCGAGGGTACAGAGCTGTCATCCTTAAAAGGTAATTGTGAAAAGGAGGAAACGGGTGTTTGAGGAGGCAGTGGCTGTGTGTAGGTGTTTGCAGAGGTTTGGTCCACTGAGAGTGAGCTCACAGGAGAAACACTCCTTTAGTCCTGCCTTCTGGCTGTCCTGACCTTGTGGTCCCAAAGTCCTAAGGACAATCAATCCACGGACAGCTAAGCTACAAGCATGATATCTCTCCTGAGCTCTCCTCCCCTGTGGTTGCCTGGACTCTGTGCCCGGTGTCTTTGCTCCCCTGAGACAGGTCAGCCAGCCCCATTGCCCCGCTCCTGCCCTGGTCTGTGGGTTTTCTTGCCCTCAGGCTCCTGCTTCCTGGTGCTGTGGGCACGGAGAGCCTCTCCCAGCACAGCATGTGGGGTGCCAACAGCGTATGTTCTGCTCTGGGATGCTGAGCAGCTGCCAGCAAGCTGCCTCACTGCTTGGCACCTCCATGGGGAGATGTGCCTCCAGCCTCCAGTCTGCTTGCCCGGCTTGCTAGCCCTTAACACCCTTCCTCCTCTGCTTGGAGAACTGAGCCCTCAACAGCCTTCCTCATCCACTTGGAGAGTGGAGCATTAAACCTTTCAATCCTCCCTGGCTTTAGGGCATAAAAAGCTGCAGACAATGATACATCCTTCTGCCACTCTCTTGCCACTGTCCCCTTCTGGCCTGGCACCAACCGCCCTTCTCCCAGTCCTCAGTGAGTGTGTTGCTCAATTTGCTTAACTTGCTGGGCTACCTCAGAGCTGGAAACAAGCATCCCTGGGGCTGGTCTGGATTCCTTAGAAAACAAGAACCAACTGCCAGCTCAGAGAACAGCTCTGAAGTTAGAGATGTTGCTGAGAAAAGTCTAGTAAGTCAAATCTTGCCTACTAGTTACTGCAGGAGACTTGATTCTATGTCGTGCTTCTCCATTGTGATAGTTGAATGAGGAAACTTAATTCCTGTTCTTTCTGCTGCCTGAGCCGGCCAGTGCTGGCTCTGCAGCAGCAGAAGTCAACTGCGCTTTGGCAAGCACACTTCAGCTTTCTCGTTCTCTCTCCCTAGTGAAGATGACAGGCAACAGCTGTGACTCACGCTGGCTGATGAAATGCAAGTGGTGTCTAAAAACCGCAGGCCCATTATCCATTATTACTGATAACCCTGTGTGGTAGACAATGAGGTGACTTTCACATGGATATGAATGGACTTTAAATTAAACATTCCCCATAATTTCCTGTGTAAAGAGAGGCAGTCTCCATCCTGTTCTGCTCTGCATCACTTTTGCCGTTCCCTCTCAGCTGGAGAGCAACTCTGACGGGAGCAGCGAGTCCAGCTCCTTCCCCAGGGGTGGCCATGGCTCTCACATCAGCTTTGTCACCCTGTCCTTTTGTCTTAATCTGAGTGAGGAGCGGGGAAAGAGGAGAGAGAAGGGAAGGAGTACACGGTGGCCACCTCTGTAGCTTGTGCAGCGGTGTGTGTTCAACGCAAGGCACAGCAGTGGGAGAGGTTGCTTTGGCATCGGGGAGTCAGTAACCCCCAGCTGATGTGAAATGGCCCTCGTGGAGAGCCTTGTGGAGGACAGACCACGAGGTCCCTTTTCAGTGACAGTAAGCACAAGAAGCAGAATGTGCTGCCCCTCTGGAGTTAGGGATTGTCTCCAGAAACTGCCCTGCACTTCAACACTTCCAGCTTCGAGGGGTGACCTAAGCCCTCAGTGCACTGATCTGGCTGAACACAGCTGTAAGATGTGACTCTAGCACCATCTGTGAGCTCCTACAAGGCCTTAGCAACCCCAGCAACAAAAATTAATGTTTTTCATATCAAAAAGATTTTTAACCTTGTGGAAGAAAGGGTCTCCAGATACAAACAAAAGCTGATAGTATGGAAACTTACTGATGAGGACAGTCAGTCCCTAGAGTAATTAATCTCAGGAGCTGAATTACTGCAATTTTTATTTCAAGACAACTGCATGTATATGTACATATGTAAGTCAGTCTAATTCAGCCTGGAAGTGCAGTGGAATCAGTGTGTGAAATGCCCTCTCCTGCTCTAAGCAGCAAGAAAGGCTGCAGCTTTCCAAAAAGCAAATCTATTTGTGTTGTCCAGGCTTAATCTCTCTTGCTGTCCTGCACACCCCTGCACGCACCGCTGACATGGCCTGCCCTGTCTGTGAAAGCACACGTTGGGAAGCACCAGCCCTGCATGCCCTTGTGGAGAGCTGAAACAAAAGCTGAACTGTGAAAAAAAAAAAAAGGAAGCATGTGAAAATTGCGTATAGTTTTCATACCAGTGGAAATGCCTGCTCAAACACTGAATGTATAATTCACCAGTCACTTCCGACCTCCTTCTCCCCCATCTCCCACCCCCAAAGGACAGTACAAGCCCAAATGTTACCAAGGAAAATTTTATTATTTTTTAGGAAGGTAAACAGATTTTCACTTCAGCTGGGGAGTGTGACTATCCCCAGCCTGAGAACAGGATGCTGATGCCTTCAGTCCCTGTGGTGGAAAGTGTGGCCAGAGTTAAAAGCCCAAAATATCCCTTAATGATGAGCATCCTGTGGGTGCAAGTCAGCCACAGCTTCTCAGTAGAGAGGAGGAAAGCTGCTCCTTGGCACTACATGAGTAACTGCTTCAGCCACAGAGGTTTCCCCTGAGGCCGTGACCTGGCTTAGGTAGGGAAGTTCATTAACCTAAAGCACATGGAAAGCTCTCCAAAGTCTGGAAGATTTCCGTAGCTGCCTGTGGCACCTGAGCCTGCAGGAGTGGGTCTGTCCAGGTGAGTGTCTGGGTGCCTGCATAGCAGGAAGAGTCCAGGGTGTTGGGAGCATCTTCAAAGAGCAGCTCAGTGCTGATAACCTGGCCTGGACCCTCGGCAGTGTTTCCAAGAAATCTGATGTAACATTCTTATGCCTATCATATAAATACATAAATACTTTTAACAAAAGACTTTGGAGTGTACAGCCAGCAGTGACATGCTGAAACATTGATGGAGTTCATTGGGAGACACGTAGTCAACTTGCCCTTGAAATCTGCCTCACTTCAACCAGAAAGACATGAGTTGCTGGCTGTCCTGAGGTCACGTGCTGCCTGCAGCCTGGGCAGGGCAGGACCTGTCCCCAGCAGCCCCAAGCTGCAAGGAGAACAGGGATGTGCAGCCCAGGATCACTGAGAGTGGTCTGATGTCAGCAGGACACAGGCGGGGTGTGCACAGGTGCATCATGGAGGTCATGCCTTTGAATCCCTGGTGCACACCTGCATGACAAAGTTTACTGCAAGAGCTATGAGAACCATCTGAGTGCTCCCTGAGGAAAGGATGCACAGACCTGCAGGTTTCACTTGGTCCATTAGAGAGAACTCACCAAATCTACAGTCTAGAGTAATGTTTTTCCTAGTTTTTTTGTGCCTGGATCATTTCTGGGACAAGCTTGTGTGTGTGTGTGTGTGCTTGAAGGAGAGTTTCCTCTGAGACCTCACATCTCAAGATGTAAATGTCTCACCAGATATTCCTTCGAGTCAGGCTTCAGTAGTCTGCAGATAGCTGGAACAGTCAGTGGGCCTCCGCTCTTGAAAGCTGCTCCCCAAAAATTCCACAGTCAGTGCAGGATCTGTGCTTCTGCTCATTTCAAAACACCACCTTCTTCTATGGCCTTTCCCTGTCAGACAGCATTCATCTGGATCACTCCAAAGGCATTCCCTTGCTGCCCTGTTCCCTGTCTCCCCTCTTGCCAGGCAAAGGGCTGTTGAGCAGACGTGTTCTCCTCCTACTCCAAATGGCTTCAAGACTCTCGAGGTATCTTCCTGACGTACCAGACTTTTATTTGAGAAAAAGTACAGCACATTTCTACTATATACATATACTGTCAAGTAAATAGAGAAACCCAGGGTTTCTCTATTTATGAGCTAAGCTTGGGTGACTTTCTTTGGCTTTCATTTCTGTTCTCCTCAAGAGCTCCACACATCCCTTTCCCCAGTATTTGAAAGTTCCATCCCAGGTAGGAAATCAGCTGCACAGAGCTCCAAAGAGATGAACACTGCATGCACTACATAAAGCCTGTTTGCACTGTGGTTTATCTGCACTCCCGCTGAGGCTTCCTGCAGCCCCAAGGAGGGATTCTGGAGCAGTCTGCCTGGACAAGTACAAAACCTGCAGACTGGTAGGGAAGGCTGTACTTTACACGTGGCATTTCATACGTCAGCTCGTACGTCTAGCAAATGAAGGGAGTTAGTGAGACCAGGCTGAGTGACAGATCCGAGATGCTGGCGTTGGAGTTGGTCCACAGAGTGATGTTGTCCTGAACAAACAAGTAGAGCACTGTGGTGAGGTTTACTGTGTTGTCACTGCCCTGCACGGTCTGCTCCCACAGGGCACTGCTGCTCGTCTTGTGTGTCCTCTGCAGGGTCAGCTTCAGCAAGTCCTCCTCTTCCAGGTAGATAGAACTCTTCAGGGACACCAGGTAGAGGCCGTCACAGGGGACCATGATGGAACCATTTCTGATCTGAATAGAGCCTAATTCGGCAGAGAAATTCATGGCTATTCCTTTGATGCTTTTACCTGGAACGGAAGAAAGCAAAGATGATCCCATGATGACAAATGTCTTTCTGGGAAATGGGTTGTTTTATACCAACTGCCTGCAGGAAAGATGGAAAAATACACGAAAGGGGAGAGTGAAATAGAGAACAGGGCAGACCAGAGCTAAAATATCATCTATTCTAGACAGGAATCCTCTACCATGAAAATGTACACGTTCTCACTCTTCACTAAGCTGTGCCTTTTGGACTACAGCTCTTGTTTATATGGATTATTGCTCCAAACTTTTATTTATGCTCAATTTACTTACTCTGTGTCTTACTTAGAATTCAGAAAAATACAGTAAGTAAAGCATCTCTGTGAATTTAGAAAGCACAGGTTCATAAAAATAAAAGGAAAATGGAGACAATAAATAAGAGGAGGAAGAAGTGTTCAGAGCTGGAAGGAAGACAAAGAGTGCTCTCTGTGGAGATGCTGGGAACATAAGCCCTCATATCTGGGTTTGATTGTGGGGGTTTTTTAACGGAAGACAGGATAAAAAAGCAGCATAGAGACAGAAACAGAAGGAACTAATTAATACAGAGCAGAATAACGAGAAATTAAACTAGAACTTAGCATGAAAGATTTTCTCTTGGAATGAGCAGTAACAGTTCCCAGGGCTATGCTGGCCATGTTTCTCTGCTGAAACCCCTGGGACAGGAGACCCAGAAGGTCTCCAGGCAGGCAGCACAGCCCCTCTAGGCCGGGGCCAAATTTCTCAAGATTTTCCTCTGAAGCACACGAGTTGCTGTGAGGTTAGACTCATTGCTGCCTCACACTTTTAACTGAAAGTAAAACTGTCAACAATATTTTTAGTGATTTAAAAATGTTTAGTAGTTGTTTTATCATTGAGGTGTGTCATCGGATAAATATCCGATGTAGCAGGCATGCAGAGCAGTGCCACATCTGATATGGTGTGTGCACTCATTCACTCTTCCCCAGGAAATCATTTACATTTTTCATAAATCAGGAAACCATTGACTTGTTTCAGAAATACCCCAAGAGCGTGCCGTGTGTATTAAGTAAATTCTCAAAAATGCCTTTCTTGTTCATTCACAGAGTGAAAGCTTGTTTTAGGAGATAGGTGAGGGTTGGAGAAATCTGCGCAGATTTTCAGGTTTTTTGTTCTGCTCTGGGAAAACCCATTAGTTTCATTTTGGCCCCTTGCAGCACTGGGGCAGGCTTGGTCCCTCTCTGCCCCTGACAGCTCTCCTGGCACCTGTCCTCCCTCAGAAGAAATAGCCATCACTGCGGCACGAAGCACACAACAGACATTTAGGCATTTTAGGGGTGACTGGATGGTCCCTGGGGACTGTGGCCAGTGTATGGCAGAGTGGGGACCCGGGAGTACCCCCAGTGTGCCAGGAGAAGGTGGCACAGTGGTGGCTGCTGCACTGGGGAAGCAGCGATCACCCAGGGGCCAGGGACCCTGCCAGGGTGCCCCCACCCCAACACCCACCCACCTGTGTACCGGATGTGGGTCCACGGCGCTTCCCTCCGAGGCTGGAAAACAAAGAAGGTAAATCCTCGTTAAGGCACTGGGCTGGCACCGTGCTGCTGCTGCTATCACTTTCACTTCCCAACCAGGATTGGGCCTGCGTCTCCAAAAGCACAGCGGGCAGCCTCGGCTGTCACGGCAGCTGCCAGCCAGCTGTGCTCTGGACTTGCTTTTATATCATTATTATGAGATACATATTTAGCGTGGTTCCCAGCCAGTGCAGCTTCCAGCCTGGGAAGCTGGAAGAGCTCCCCAGAGCACCCCAGGCAGTGTTGGTCCTGTTTAGAAAGCCACGCTGGTGAGTGCAACCGAGTCAGACCACACGGCAAGGAAGGACCTCGGGGCACGGAGCGTTTTCTGCACGACCTCCTGGAGCCTGACTCACAGCTGGGGACACCTGGCAAACAGGCATCACTGGCAGAGCAGGGACCAGGCGTGCTGTCTCACCCTCCTGCAGGGCACCAGGAGGTGGGTCTGGCTTTATGGTTCCTTGCACTTTGGGTCAGGATGTTACTGGATGTGTGACTCTCAGAGGCTTTTAAGTGCACTAAGATGTATTTAAAATTGACTGGAGCACCTCTCCTATGAAGACAGACTGAGAGAGTTGAGGTTGTTCAATGTGGAGGAGAGAAAACTCCAGAGAGAGAACTTAAAGCATCTTCCAGTACCTAAAGGAGCTACAGGAGAGCTGGAGAGGGACTTTCGACAAGGGCATGGAGTGAAAGGACAAGGGGGGATGTCTTTGAGCTGGCAAAGGGCAGGTTTAAATTAGATATTAGGAAGAAAATCTTCCCTGTGGGGGTGGTGAGGCCCTGGCACAGATTGCCCAGAGAAGCTGTGGATACTGTGTCCCTGGAAGTGTTCAAGGCCAGGTTGGACAGGGCTTAGAGCAGCGTGGTCTAGTGGAAGGTGTCCCGGCTCGTGATGGGGAGGTTGGAACAAGATGATCTTCGAGGTCCTTTCCAGCCTAAACCATTCTGTGATTCTGTGATTTGTATTTTATGACTGTAACAGAAGAAGTGAATGCAAACACAGAAGTGTGTATCTTTCTGGTCAGACACACAAAATACTGTATTGGATTTTTAAATCTGAACTTTGCATCTCAAACTTGTTTCTCGTCATAACCACAGCAGACCCAAATCTGAAGTCTCTGCACAACCACAAGTCCTCAGCATTTTGCCTGATTAAAAAGTGAAAGATTAGGCTCGGTGCTCTGTGTTCTTCTCTTTACCTATGCCAAAGGCTTTCTAAGGGAGAAGATGGGCTGGTGAGATGAGGGTTGGGCTGACTGTCGTGTGTTTGTCCTCACATGTTACAGGGGCAGAGCAGCCCCTTCACTCTGAGCACAGGGAATGTGCAGAGTGTGAGCACGGGCTGTCTGCAGGTTCAGGGCAGAGGCAAGGGGCAGGGGAAGGCGGCTGGAGCCCGGCCGCCCTGTGTGCTCGGTGCCGGAGGGAGGGTGAGGTGGATGCCGGTGCTGGGAAAGGTCTGCTCTGGCACCCTCTAGTGCTGCCACAGCCGATGCTGCGCGCCCGCTCCACCGGCAGGGCTGAGTACGGCCGACAAGTAGAAGCTTTAATCGCGCAGTGACTCTGGTGGAACGATCTCCCTTGGCATTACCTCGTCCCTATCCGTTGCCTCAGCAGCCTGAATTTTATGCTTGCTCTTATTCAGGCACCTGAGTGCGCAAGCATTTCACTCCTGGCTCAGGCAGCTGGGATTTCCAGGTAGTTTCCCAACAAGACAATAACAAAGCACTGAGCATCTGAGGTCAAACAACATTTACCACAATCTGTGCAACATGCCCACCGGTGGACAGGGTATATTAAACACAGGCTGGGTGACAAACTTGTTGCAATTATAAGAATATCAGCCCCATTGGCACTAATGCACGTTACCTGTTTTATGTATCTCTTCCAGTTATTGCATTATCTCAGAGCACTTTGCAGTTACCTAGTAGCAAATCCTGCTGAGGAGACGATGTACTGGTGATACTGGAAAGACTGGGAGCTTGTACCAAAGTTAGTCACCTCTCTTTCTCTATTCTGCCTTTGTATGGTGTGCGGGAAAGGGTTCCAGGAGGGCTGAGGGCACAGAGATGCTTCTTACTGACAGCTTCAGACTTCCCCGTGTCATTTACACACAGACTCTCCACTTCATTTCTGCCTGTTCTGGATCCCTGAACAGGAGACTTCCTGCTGGCTGGCACACTGTGTCCAGAGCCGTGCCATGTGGCAGAAGTTTCAGGAATAGGTTTGTCCAGCACAAAGCACAAACTTCGGGGTGCTGATTGAGGGGACCACTGCGATCCACTGCCTGTGTCACGCGTGGAGGTGTCACGCAGGTGGCTGGTGACTGTTCTCTGGAAGTGGATTGTACCTTCTCCTGACCAGGAGATATTAGGATTATGGTTTTTACCTCCTATGCAAGAGGAAAAGTGTGGCAAGAGAAGCTAATTCTGGCAGAGGTGGGAATTGCAGATACAAAAGCAGATTATCACTACCCTTTTTTTAACTTCCTCATTTGGAAATCTCATCTGAAGCCTTTTTTAGCTTCTTCTTGGAAATCTCAGCTGAGGCTTGTTCTTCAAGTGGTATCATGACAGAAACAAGATCAAAGTCCCTTCTTGTTAAGCACAGTCTGGACTGCAGATGCTGACTTTCCTGAGCATGTGCCATGACATTATTTATGCTGTGTTTTCACAGAACAGCCTGCGATTTTTTCATTTTAGGAGTCATGTTTCCATGAGGACAATGGAAAGGAATCAAATATGGTCTTTCTATGAAAAAACACAGTTATTCCCTTGCAAATAAAGCTCATGTGGCACTCTCCAGCCTTGGAGAGCAGAAGGAGGCTCTTCCCAAGGATAGGGAGAGCCACCCATTCACTCCCATGGACCAGCACTCCCAGCCTGCCATTCTCATGCTGCTACTGTGCACCTACTTCCATAAAGTCCGTCTCCCTAAACTGCCCCAAAAGTCAAGTCAGAGTAGTACTGCTGCCTCTTCAGGAGATGTTTCTATGGTCATTTCATGGTTATCCAGCTGAGCCCTGTAATTGCACTGCGATTAAATCCCCCTGTGTATGGCCCACAAGATCACTGCTGCACAGCGCAGTGCGCTCCGAACAGGACACCAGGCTTATCTCTTAAAATAATAGAAACCAGTCCTAAACCTGTAGTTAGCAAGTGCTTAAAGCTGAGAAGGTCCTCTGGTGATCCTCAGGACCTGGACTTTTCATGTGTTCCCATTGCTGCTCCTCGAGCGCCCTGTTTCAGTTGTTTCTGTTGAGGAAGGGAAATTCCACGCGTGTACTGTGTCCCCTCGCCTGCTGCTGCTCTCTTGGGCTTGTAAGGCTCACAGGCAGCAATGTCAGACCCTGCCACACTGCTCTGGTACAGGAGCATTAGAGTTAGAATTTTTGCATAAGAGCCAGATACCGGGAGATGAGGCTTTGCAGCCAGAGTGTGACCTGCGACAGGTTTCTGCACCTTGAGCAGTGTCATAACTTGGCCTTCTCTGTCAGCTTACAGTGCAGCTTCTCTTTGCCAAAGTAGTGGAAGGAGAAGAGGACTGGTCTGAATGACAAGTGTTATCTTTCAGTGTTATCAGGGTCACTGTTCTGCAGTTTAATAACCACTGTGAGACTCAGGCCAATGAAACTTGTGCAGAGCACAAGTGTTTTCGTTAAACAGCAGAGAACCCAGAGCATGAGGCCATCCCCCTCTCGCATGGTTACATGCCTGGCTTGCTTCTGTGCCGAGCCTAAGTGGGAGGAAAGAATGAACTCGGGTAAAATGAAGCACAACAAGCTTTAAAGTGGTCGGAAGCTCCTGGAGAAGGAGTGGGAGGAGAAGTCTCTAGTGCACAGGCAGCACTGAGATAGCCGTGAAAGGTTGTTGACAATCCACCAGCCTGCAGACACGTGAGAGAGGCAGATATGTCTTTGCTGCAATTTGTGCTAAAGTATTGTGAGTTTCAAGCATCTCTGTTATTGATGATGTTTGCAGTGATGTTCTGTGTACACGAAACTCTCTCTGGACACATCAGCCTTTCTCATGCGCGCACAGGCTGAACTCTGCAGACACAGATGACCCCTCCTAACCCCTCTATAAGGGCAGGCCGAGAGCACCAAAAGGTTTCAGGGGGTCTTGCTATAGCTGTCACATGCTAACTTGCTTTTCCACTTGTCAGCCTGCCATATAGTACATTTTAAAAGTTCAGGAGGTGTTTGTGAGCAAATCGGGTTGTCATGGAAACACACACAAGTCACTGCAAGGAGAGGGAGGAGTGGGACGGAGTCAGACCACACTTCCCCAGGGGCCATTCTTGGAACAATCACTCTTCTGGACAACTTGGCCCCCAACTCTGCACTGGGCAATACTGAATGTTGTTTTGAGGATAGGCAATGTAGAAAAACAAAAAATTATCATAAGGAACAAATTAGAAACTTCAGGTTTGAATAGGGATAAACTTAAAAGCCTTTTTCTTTAAAAAAAAAAAAAAAGAAGAAAAGAAAGCCCATACAAAGCTTTACAGGCCAGCAGACAAAGGGTTGAACATGAGGTCTTACCGTTGAGGGCTGCAGAAAATCTATACCCAGGTAAACCAGGCAGGCAAGCAGCAATATCCACTGAGCAACCGCGGACACGAGGTGCAGCGTGTTCCTAACCTGTCCTCTTTGCCAGCGCTTCCACTCGTCCTCCACACGTTCCCTTTCACAGTCCATCTGCTCTCCATTTCTTGGCTCTACATCTGGCTGTCCTTCCATCTCAGCCTCACTGCCAGCCACTGCTGGGGAAGGGGCCAGGAGCACAGCAGGAGCTCAGAGGGAGCAGGGGGTGGTGAACTCCTGTCCCAGGCCCAGAGATGAAGTGAAGACAGTGCCTTCAGGAGATTGTTTTATGCACAGAGAAGCAGGCGGGGGAACTTCTTTGTGACTAATCTAAATTTCCCCTTCCTTCCTTCCTTTCTTTCTTTCTTTTCTTTTCTTTTTTTTTTTTTTTTAATTTTTTTCTTTAAATTTTGGTTTTCTGTGTGAGTGTGGGGGCTGATTTATTGCATCCCAGTTCAGTTTTGAGTAAGAGCCTTTGAAAAGAGATATGTTTATGTCTTTCATAGTTTCAACTGTGGATGTCTTGATATGTGATCTTTCCAACAATAGCGAAGAGTTGGGTGGACAGTGCTTGTCTTCACTCAGTCTTTTGTCAGCAAAAGCTCTCACCTTTCTATTCAGCTGCTGGTGGGGGGGTTTACAGGGCTGGCTCTCTTCCTTGCTAGCATCATATAATGCTCCTGAAATCTCTTTTCTGTAAAGAAGGAATGAATAGGAAGGGATGTGGCACAGGTGGATAGCAGAAGGAATTGGAGAGAAAATATGCACTCCCCTTTTGACTTTTGTCTTCTGGTTTTGAAGCTATGGGATGCTGCACAAAGTGTAGGAGGGAGAAAATTGAGAACTCTTTGCTAAACAAGCTTCCCTTTTGGCACACACTGAAACCTGTAGTCTAAGGAATGCAGAGGGGTATTGCCAGGCCATCCAGGCTTCCCTCTTCCAGGAGGGAATGGCATATCAGCACTGCCCCTTTGTCTGTTCTCCTTGTGACATTTGCTTGTGACACAGAGAGCTGCCAAATGTCAGTTGACTGCAGCAGGGACCATCTCCTGTGCTTATTTTGGGTGACAGACTTTGCATCATATTTTGGGGGCAGTCCAGCCCTGCTCTTTCCACTGCTGTTTTTACCGGACTTTTTTTTGCTGTAAATTACCATGTCGTGACTGAAGTCAGGCGCTGCCTTCTCCTGGTAAGGCTGGAGCCCATTGGGAGTATTATTACCTGTCTGCCTTCTAGGGATGAGTAGTCAGAAAGTTTCCCTTCCCCAAAATGTGCTCTCTCAGCCTGTCACAAGCCACATGTCCTGACATGTAACCTGCATGCAGAGGAAGCAGGAGTAATGTTCTTTCAAGTATTTTTTCACCTAGGCAAGGATATTTCCTTTGAGCATAAACCAAGTGAGGAGGGGAGTGCAGCAGCTGGGCAGGCAACCTGCCCTGAGGACACCCCATGCTCACTGTCCTTGCTCTTGAGCTGGTGGTGGATTGAGTCAGGAATACACTCTGGTGTTTGTCTGCAGAACACACCACAGTTCACAGAAACTTAGTGAAGAAAGTTCAGTTTGCCCATGTTCCATGGCTTGTGAGGGCATGGAAATTCTCGTTCCCCTCTCACGGGTGTTCACTGGCCTGGGTGCACTGGAGCCCCAGCCCAGCGAGAGCCCTGGGAACAGCCCTAACACTCCTTCCCCAACCTGAAATACGACTGCAGTCACAGCAAGGAGGGTTTGTGCTGCCTCTGAGCAGTTCCCTCAGACGCAGAGGGTGGCCTTGGGGGCAGTGTGAGTTTGGTGTTTTGTGTCACTTAGCGGTCACAGTGCCTGGGAGCATCGGCCATGCCGGGGCCTGGGCTTGGCCAAGCCGTGCAGAGGAATGAAGCGATGCCTTGAGGAGCTGCAGAGGTCTGCTGGGGCTGGAGGGATGTGAAGAAGATCGTTTGCTCCTGTGGATCTGCAGTGTTGTGTCTAGGGCTTATGAGGTCCCCAGAAAAACTGCTCTGAGTGCTCCCAACATGCTCCCTCCAGGAAAGGAAACTTGGGCTTGCTGCTCACTGCTTAGTTTCTGCAAAAATGCCAAGATGCTGGGCTAAGACATCCCAAACCCTTGCAAGCCTGTCATTCTCACATTTTGCACACATGCCTTTGAACCATCTCCATCTCCTCTCTCCCTGACTCTGGATTTTGTACTGGTTTGGTTTCTAAAACTCTGAAACAAACTGTGGGTGAAGGCTGTGCTTATGTATTTCTGAAATTGTCTTGTCATTTCTGTACTCCCCCAGTGCAAGTGTCGCTCAGCCTGGCTTAGCAGCACTGACAGCATGGAGGACCGAAAGCTGCATTTCAAGTAATGTCCCTGGCATTGTATCCGAAACAGGAAAGAGGACAGCTCATTCAGGGGCATCACAAACACCCATGCACAGACTCTTCCGTGGTTTTAATTGCTTTCAGCTTCTCCTCCTGCCTTGCATATGAAAACTCAAGTGCATGCTGCTTGGTGGCTTTCAAAGCCCCTGCTCTCCCTCTGAGAGAAACCTTCCAGGCCTTTGGAATCCTGACACATCACAGACCTGCTGCACCCACCCACCATTTCCCAAAATTTGCTATGTTTATCAAAATTATTTTAGCTTCTCTTTCACAGGGACCCTAAAGCTGGATTCTCTTGGGGTTTGCCTCAACCCTTTGCACCCATCTTGCCATTCTAGTGAGCGGGCAGGCTGGGATGGTCTGGGGCTCCACGGGCCTGTTGGTGCTCTGGTCATGTTGTTAGTTTTCCAAAGAAATGCCTCTGAGTGGCACATGCAGGAACTTTATTCCAGCAAGGACTGAAGGAAACCGGAATGAGCTGGCAATATGGCTTGCTGGTTTGCTTGGTTTTGACAACAATCCAGTATCTCTTACATTAATCTCTCATTTCTGGGCTTTCCCAGACTGGGGAGCTGAGTGATTTAAAACTCTGGTTAAAGCATTTTGGTTACAGTCAAGGCTAAATCCTGGTTGTACCAGGACTCAGCTGGAGCCCTGGCCTGCCAGTGCTCCAAACCAGTGGGAAGGGGCACAGACCACAGCCCCTGGCCCATGGGGAGCACACTGTGTGTGGGAGTCACAGAGCAGGGGCCTTTGACCAAGGCCTGGCAGCCCTTACTGGCACCCACCTTGATTTAGCTCCCATTTCTCGGGGAAAGTGCTCTCATCCCCTCAAAAGAAGGAATTGAGGAATTGTACAGGAGAATTTAACTTTGCTTCTCAGAAGAACAGTGAAAGGACCAATTAAACCATTTGTAAACAGCTACAAGGGAAAAGGAAACAAGTAGCAACCAGTATGAGTTTCCAAGAACAAAACCTGATGTTTTCTGTGGGGCAAGGAAACCTCTTGGGCAGAGGAGTAGCTATTGGCATGGACTGCATCTTGAGCAACAGTTTTGTCTCTCTTTTTCATAATACCTGTGAAGCATGGTCTGTATGAAACTGTTGCTCAGCATGTGTGGAGCTGATGGAGTGATGATGGCTGGTTTGTTAACAAAGTGGAAGGATGCACCTTGTGCTCCTGGACCTGCCCTTCTGCAGTGTGCCCTTCCCCTTGGGGATCCTCTGGCAAGCCCGGCAGGAATGGGGACATGCTCATGGGGGAAATCTGCCCTCTTGGCTCTTGCTGGTAGCTCTGACCTAGTATTTAAAGGTTTGGCCTGCACTTGGAATTAATTACCAGGAGAGCAGTGCTGTTGCTCTCATTGCTGCAGTCAAGTAATACAATTTACACCCAATGCTGGGCTGACTTTTTGTGTGTGGTTGCTTGTCTTCCACCAAGGCTGCTGTTGCCTCAGGAATAACTGGTTGCATGGTTTCATTTAGTAAAACCATGGAGAATAGGAAAGGAAACCTTGGAGGGGGAGAAGAACAAAGTGTTACAAAGGCAAGATTTTTGTGTGCCACAGCTACTTCTGTTTAATGTCTCTCCCCACTCCAGAAATAAAGTGTGTTATAACTAAGCCAGATTTATTTATCGAAGTCAAGGACTTTTGCCTAAAAGGTTTGTGGATTCCTGCTCCCGTGTCTCTGAACCACAGTAACTATTTGTCTCCCTTGATCACCAAAGTAAAAGATACCAAGATCTTTCACATTCAGCACATCAAGAATCTGTTGATTCCTGACTGATTTTAGTTACTCAGTTCACCCTAAGCTGGAAAAATATTCTTTAGTCCTTTGCTAATATATCAACATAGGTAGGAATCTGAGCTGAAAGGTTATTCTTGGAGGTGACAGGTGGGGAGACCCTGCAAAAATTCAGGAGTTGGACTCAGTGATCCTTGCAGATCCCTTCCAACTCAGGATATTCTATGATTTTGTGATTAATTTCACTTCCATGTGGCTTTTTCCTGCTCCTTGTGTATAGCCACTTTGTGGCTGATGTGTGCATGCCAAAGATTTCTGCTGGCAAAGGCACTGAGCCAGTAAGGAGGAGTTCACGTTAGTCATGCTACATTTGGCAGTGTAAAATAGAGAAAGAAATGGTGACATGGTGACAATGCTGTGAAATCACAAAGAAAAATATTAACATTTAAGCAGAGGAAGAATCTTTGGAGACATCTCAAAAGTGGAGCGTGATCACCAAGGTAAATCTCTCTGTGCCTCATCCCACAGTGCTGCACTGATATTTATCCAAGAAAGCTGCTTTGTGGGAGCAGAGGGATGAGCAGTGGATGGATTTCCCAGGGCACACCTCCAGCAGCTGCTGGTGCCTCAGTGCTGTGTGCAGAGTCATTTTTCCTGGTTGTCACAGTCCCTGGGCCAAGAGAAGGCTGTTTTCCAAGAGGACACAATGCCAAGCGTCGGCTGCACTGGGCACAGGAAAGCCAGGCAGGATCAGGACCTATCTCCCTGGCAGTGCTGGCAGCTGTTCTTGGTGCCTGGCTAGGTGGAATCTGTGCATGGATCCAGGGTCTAGGGAAGAGCCACGTGTTTCATGGTGGTTTTTCGCATCAGTGCTGTGGTTTCCGGCACAGCCCCAATGGGCAGCAGTGCAACCTTCTCAGCAAGCCAAAGTCAGCATCTCCTTGGCTGGCAGCCTCCACATTTCACACCAGAGTTGTTAGGTTTCCAAAGGTCAGCTGCTCCCCTTTTCGGATGTGATGGGAGGTTTTCCACTGCCCGCGGTGGTCTTTGCCCTGAGCATTGTCTCTCCATCCCACAGTGAGCCGCTGTGGAATGTGCTGTTCTGTTCCTCGGAGTGGACTTCCTTTATCAGCCATCAGCTGAGTGGGTCGGGGCGAAGCATTCACTGTGGCACCTTTGAAAGGTTGAGGCGAGCTTAGTCACACACATCTTCCTTCCTTTGTCTTACAGCTGCTTCAGGGAGAAATCCCGCCGTAACGTACCATCGTACTGTGAGCTACCAGGAGAGGAAATCAAATGCCTCTTTTGAGATTTTTCTGGTAAAGAGATGAAACAATCTAGGGGAAAAAAAAGAAATAATTCTACGGCTGACATTAAGAAATGCAGCTCTTGTAGAGCTCGCTGGGTTAGGCAGCTCCGTTCCCACTCATTCCTGTGGTGTTAGAAACCCCTGAGAGGGACATGAAGACCGTGATGCCCCAGATACAGCTCTGCTCTGGGTTAAGGAAGTGGTTTCTCTTGCCTGTCTGGCACTACCATCACTGACCTGCCTGCTTCCCCTAATCACCCCTGCGGGAGTTTTTTGGCCAGCAAAGATGGTCCCAAAGCCATCTCTCCTGAAAACTAGGTTTTATTGCAGCTCTTGAGTCTCCCTGTGGGTTTCTAACTGATGCACTACTTTTAAACACGATAGGAATTGCAAGCAGGGTTTGGGGAAAGATTTGCAGGCAGAGGTGTTACCTTTTCTTAGCCTTATTAACTCCCTTAAATAGCTGAAGGATGAGCAAATGGGTGGTAAGCAAGCAGAGACTGCAGTAACAAAAAAGGGAGTTAAGAGCTGGTGACCTTTCTAGGACAACAGCTCTGTCTGCAATCCCCAGCCTCTCTCTTGGGGTGATTCGTGCTTTTTAATCAGTGGTGATGGCCTTGCATTTACTTCCAACTATTGCATTACAGAGGCAGAGAAGGGTTAGATGTTATTCCTGCTCCAGCCAAGCCCAGCCACAAAGATCCACGTGCAGTGCTATTTCCTACTTAAGCCACTTCACCCCTTGGCCAGTGTTTTACTGAGGTAATATTTTAGCATCCTTTGCTAATCAGGATGCATGCCTGTCACCATCAGCTCCATCAGCAAAGAATAATCCATTAGCTGTGGAACTGCAGAGACTGAATCAGGATCTGGTGTCAATAAAAACGCACTGATTGGAACAATGCCTCTCCTTCACGAACACTATGAACTCTTTCCTTGTCTCTTTTCTGAATATTGTTTTCTTATTTCTAAAAGGTGTCAGGTTAAGCTTCTGGCTAAATTTTTTCCTTCCCTGTCTCTTAAATACATCATAAAGAGTTCTTTAACTTTCCATTCACAGTCATTTAGTTATTGTTTTTTCCACCTGGTCAGTTTGGCTCACAATTTCCCCTAACTTACATTAGCTCTTTTGAAATACCTAGTAGCTGTATTACTGTCTGGGGCTGCCCTCTGCTCGTACTGACTCTAATCAGACCATGGTCACTAATCCTTAAGCCCTGACCACTTCTTCAGCAATTAAACCAACTTTATTCACTTAAAAACCACAAAATATAGGACTTGCATCCAGTTTAACAGTTTTGATATTAGGAAATGTCCTTCTGAAACCACTGTAAACTCTCCTGACACTAACCTGAGTCTCCCACGAGTCCTGATAGAGATTTTCCTGGCAGCATCACTGTTCCCTTCTCTGAACCCTGCAGGAGGAAGGTTGCTGGGACCTGGCGCCGGTCTCTGTTTTAACACAGCACACACAAACCACCTGCTCAGTTTTCTCTTTTTAATTATTTTATTTGCAAAACGCTGAATTATCTAGATGCAGCTTTAATGAATGATTGAAAAGTTCTTATCACGACAGGGCTTCCATAGGCTTAAACTTTTACTTTTGGGCGAGATGAGGAAAGGTCCACATCTCCAAAAATCAGGCAGTCCTTGGCCCCTTCTCCAAGGGTGCCCCCGGCAGATGAATCCTTGCGGCTTTCAATCTTCAAACTTCACTGTCTCCACGACATTAACCAGTAGCGCAGCGGGGGCAGGAAACATTTCCCAGCTGCTGTGTAATTCTCCTACAGCTGCAAACCCGGCAGACAGACCCGGCTGGCCGGGGCGGTGCAGGAGCAGCCGTGGGTGCTGCAGGCGGGGCAGCCGAGCCGTGGCTGTGTCTGTGCTCGCAGGGGCTCCGCGGATGAGTGCGCCCGGGCCCTGCGCAGTGCCCGCTCGGGGGGCGGCCGGGCACGACCGAGAGCCCCAGATGAGTAACCCTGGCCATGCGCTTTCTCTGTTTTACACACAGCAGCGCTCGTGTTCCGGCAGCTTTACACAGCAGGGGGACAGCACCAGGGCTGGGTTGCCACCAGAGTCCCCAGAGGCTCCGGCTCCCTGCCCGTGTCACGCTGCCGGCCCCGAGGGGCACGGACAGGAGTGCAGCAGTGTGACATCCAGGCGGGCCGAGCACTCAGCCCCTCGCCACTGATGTTTGCAGTTGAGCTGTGTTTGTTCTCTTCCGCACCATCCTCTTTCACTGGTCCCTAGGTGAAACATAAACAGCCCAGCCTGGCTTCTCCCGTAGGCACACAGACACAGCTGGGCTCCAGGGGCATACCTGGGGACTCCTGCCTGCACCCAGCCACCCTGGGGGAGCATGAGAGGGGACATTTCTCTGCAGGCAGGCAGGCAGGTATGGGTTTGTACCAGTGTGCCACTGGCAGCCTGATTGAGGTGAGACTGCCAAAGCTCAGACTCTCTGGGCCCAGCCAGCAGCAAGGCTCAATGTGTGTGCACAAACTGCATAAATATATGTATATATACCCACAGTGTGTGTATATGTACATATATATGTGTATATTCACACAATCAGCCACACAGATCAGCACAGGCAGAAAATGCACAGTCCTCACACCAGCAACACCCGTGGCCTCATTTTGTTTCCCTCTCTTGTCAGGATGAAAGCCCCTAGCAGAACATATATACACACAACAGAAATTCCTTCAGCTGCTGGTCTTAGATACACAGTGTCTGCAGTTTATCCTCCTGACTCCTGAGCCTTTTATCCTAGTTTCCAGCTAGCCTGGCTCACTGTTTGCTAGCCATTGCACACACCAACCTACCCACCCAACACCCCAGTCTCTGGCTGCTGCCATCCTGGCACACAGGCTGCTTTGCCCATGGCGTCCTCCCCAGCACTGGTGCTCCAACCTCCACACATGCCCGTGCACATCGAGCACAGACTCTCACCAGTGAAACAGCTAAAGAGAGTTTGGAAAGCAGGCAGGACGTGCTACAACCACCAGGCACAGGGCACAGCCAAACAGGCACCCGAGCAGTCCCTTCTGTTCCCCTTTCCCTCTGTTTTTGCACACTGGTTCCTCCCACTTTGATTCATCCCTTTCCCCAGACATCCCACAGCAAGTCCTGTACAGGACTCAGAAGGCTCTTCCCAGTATCCTGTAATGAGCTCCATGTGCCTTTGGCTGATCACCCTCTTGGCTTGGCAGATGGGAAGGGTTTCCTGGTTCCTCACCAAGGCAGTGTCCTCTCCCCCTCAGTCCACCAGAGCTCACATGTGAAACTGATACTTGGAGCATTTGATGCCTTTCATTTTCCGTGCAGATAGGTGCAGCCCTCCAGACAGACTGCCACACTGATATCAAACAGTTCTTAAATATTTTCACTGCATGACTACAAAATCAGAAAGTTATAACTCAGGAATTTGTTGACGTCTCCATCTTGACAAATCATCTCTCCCTCATCAAGTGTTTAAGGAGTCTTTGCTATTTTAGTGTCTGCAGTTTTAAAGAACCTAAAAAGAGTAATTCTTTTAGTTGCATCTTCAGCACAGATGTAACAGGTAACTCGGATCTGAGAAAGACAGTTTATTCCTCTAAGACAGCTTTACCTTGCCAACAAGCTCATCTCCCTTCAGGGCTGGGCATGGCAGAAAGAGCCCCAGATTACCTTGTTTTTCACAGCATCTCTTCTCCTTCTGTGGTGTCTGTGCTGGGCAGGGAGGGAGCTGCGGTGGCCAGACCCACCAGCTCACGTGGAAACACGTCAGCATCGGGGCATGGCTGCAGGGGGTCACCTGCACCCCCTCTGTGGCACCTCAGAGGTGAAGGGAAGCCTTGCTGTCCTGACTCTGCTTCAGATAAACCCCCAAGCAGAAAGAGCTCCAGCCCCAGCACCACTCCCTTTATAGCTGAGAGGCCTTTAGCCTGCAAAAAACCCCAACTTCTGCACACAGAAAATATAAGACATTTCAGGGGGGAAAGAAACAAGAGAGAAAAAAGTCTGTCTTAGCCTTTCTTTTGCAATTCTGAGCAACCTTTAGTGCCAAGAATAACAATAAGTCTGTATCTTTTCCCAGAAAAGGCTTTCTGTGCATGGGGAGTGCTGAGAGGGGCACAGCCGGTGGCAGCAGCACCTGCCTCCAGCTGCCCTGGGTTCAGCAGCCTCAGGAGGAGGTCAAACGTGTGTCCTGCCCCCACGGGGATGGTGCTCCATGGGGGAATGGGGTGGGTTCCATGGGGGGACAATGGTCAGATAAGGCACCAAGCAATGACTCAGCAGTGGATATATTTTCTTTGAAACTTGAGCAAGAAAAGCACTTGCAAGCAGTGAACACATATCTGAACGTGCTTAGTGTGTCTGAACTGGGGGTCAACATCCAGCCAGGCCCTGCAGGAGCTCACTCAGAGCCCTGCTCCCTTCCTCACTGCCCAACCTGTGCCTTCAGCTTGTGCCACCTCTCCCACACATCAGCTGGGAGAGCGGCGCCAGCCACATCCTTCACTCTGGCCAGAAGAACATAAATCATAAAAACCAGCTTTCCTTGTGGACTACAGCATGGGGAGCAGGCTGGCATGCCACGGATGCAGGCGAGAGCTGGCCCTGCCTCGGGCTGTTCTCTTGCCCTCTGTGGGGCCGGCAGTGAGCCTGAGGAGAAAGCCCTCGTTCTCCCTGGAGCATCAGTGCCAACCACAGCGCAGGATGTCTCTGGCTGCCATCCCCCGTGACTCAACTAGGTCACCCGAGGCAGGCAGCCAGCAGGGAGGCAGCCGTGCTGCAAGCGGGGATTTCTCCGCTCTGAATGCCACAGGCTCTTGCTCAGCTGTGACATTTTCCAGTCCTGATCTGAAGACGGAAGTGGTGGGAAATCTGTCCACAGTCAGGACACCGAAAGCTGCGTGGGTCCTGATGGGAGCGAGCCCACTGGCCCTGGGACAGAGGGGAAGGCAGGCCACTGCCTCCAGGCTGGTGTCCCATCCTGCTTTGATGGTGGATTATGGAAAGAGATCTAGCTATGAGGTACCATCAAATCTCACATGGTTTGTGCTGTGCTTTGCCAGGTTTCATGCCCATCTTGCAGGCAAAGATTCTCCCAGTTAATTTTCTACTTCCTCCACTGATTTTCCTGTAGTTGCGTTAATCCTGGCAGGCAAATTGATAAGAATATTTGTGTTTATAACTCATTGATAGTTGCACACTTGCCATTTACAAAATCCATGTAGATCTGGGTAGAGATGTTGGTTAGTGCTGGAAAATAAAGCCCCTGTGGCTTTACATGGCACTCACACTTGTCTCAAGGTTGTGATGCATTAGCCCTGCCTGATGGCCCTCCCTGCCTCCCATGGTGACACTGGAATGAAGGGGGGACTTTTAAAACCACTGTCCCCCTGGCATTTTGTCCTGCCAGCAGGAGTGTCTGAAGAGCTTCCTTTCGGTCCACTTTGCTTTCTAGCATTTGCTTGATATGGGTTTAGGGTTAGGTTAACTGCAAAGAAATCAGGTAATTTTCTGGAAAAATACTTCTGATATTTGGTGGCTAAAGAAAAGAAAAAAAAAAGAAAAGAAAAAAAAATCCCAGAAAAGTTCAGCTGATAATGTGGTGAAGTCATCTGCATAGTGCTAGGAGCAGTGCAGTCATGTCTCTCCACCCTGTGATATCATCAATACTGCTATGACTTGGGCAGAATATAGGATGGAAAAACTGAAACTGCTCAAGTCAGTTGGAAATTTTTAGGTGGAGCATGTCTGCGCTGTGGCAGCGCTGCGGCCTCCCAGGAGCCCACCACGATGGGCAGCCCCAGCTGCACAACCCTGCCTGCCTGAGAGCCACACTCGGGTGCTAAAACACCTCCAGCAGCCAGAGAGAGGCCAACCCCAACACAGCGACCCTGGGATGGAGAAAGCAGAGGTGGAGCTCTGCCTCTGAAAGGGGGATGGCTCATTGTCCTTCAGCCATGTGTCCTGCTGGAATGAAAGCCAGGGGCTGGTGTGCATGTGCCTGAGACGAGTTCTGGCTAACTCTGGTTGCAGGTACCTAAATGGGCACCCCTGGGCAGCACTCCCTGCACCTTTGCACTGAAAGCATTGACAGAAGCACACAGCAGGAGCCTGGGAGCCCCTTCATCCCAAGCCTGGGGCAGCACTGCTCCCTAAGGCTGAGAGAACTGGCGTTGTCCAGCCTGGAAAAGAGAGGGCTTTGGGGTGACCTGAAGGGAGCCTACAAGAAAGACTAAAAGAGAGACTTTTTGCAAGGGCATGTAGTGACAGGACAAGGGGGAATGGCTTCAAACTGAAAGACAGCAGGTTTAGATTAGATATTAGGAAAAAATTATTTCATGTGAGGGTGGCACAGGTTGCTCAGAGAAGCTGTGGCTGCCCCATCCCTGGAAGCGATCAAGGCCAAGTTGGATGGGGTTTGGAGAAACCTGGTCTAGTGGAAGGTGTCCCTGCCCATGGCAGGAGGGTTGGAATGAGATGATCTTTAAGGTCCCAACCCAACCATTCTGTGATTTTGAGGCAGAGCTAGTGAGAGCCAACTGGTCCCTATCATCTCAGCAGTGTTCCTCAAGCTGAGGAGGGGGGTTTGATGCTGGGAGTTGTAGGTTGGTGTCCCATGCAGAGTCCTGTGTAGGCTTTTAATAACACAATATGCATGTGGTCAAATCTGGGGTAAAAACGCACTATTTAAGACTGTGATTTACCCAAATTCAAAGCAATCCAGTGCTTGCATCCCCAAGACTTTTGAAACTCACCTAGACATCTTTCAAGATGAAAAATCAAGACCCCACCTGTCAGAGGCTGACAAGCCTCTGGGGCAGAGGGTATCCTTTGCTGGACCTCGAGAGGAGCACTGCCTGCAGAGCAGGGACACAGCCTTGTCCCTGGCGTGCTGTCCTCCATCCTGCCCTCACTGCAGGGGCTGCTTGAGGTCAGCTTCAAAGCCTGGTTAGGAACCCCAGCACTGCTCTGAGGCCTCAGGAAGGAGCCAAGCAGCTGAGGGAGTTGTGTGTCTGTGCCCAGCCAGAGCTGCCTTGGAGGATCAGAGAGCCAAGAGTGTCCGAGCTGCAGCTCTCTGGCACCGTGGGCAGCTGGTGTGTTTCAAATCACAAATTGCTTGGGCAGAGCTTGTTTTTGAGCAGTTCTTGCCTCTGCAGGAAATACTAGTCCCTCTGTCTCTGTGCTGGGTTTCACGAGGGCTGTAGGGAAAACAACAAGCTGGTTTCCACAACAACCGACAAATTTCCCTGGAGCCACAACCCAGCGGTGCTCCCAGCAAAACAGAGACGGCTGTGGCAGGGGAACCACTGGACGAGCGCTGGGAGCTGCATCCCGTCCCCCTTGCCACGAGCTGACAGCGTGGCACTGCCGAACCGCTCCAACCACCGCCTGCCTCGCCTCTCCTCCCCACCAGTCCAGGTTTTCGTGCTTCTTTTAGACCTCTTTTCAAGCTGACACCTCCTGGGCTTAAAACATCTCTTGGCAATCTGTTGTCTGCCAGCTAAGGCAGCAGATGATCTGTTTAAGCGAACTTAATGACTGCTAAGTGCCGTGAAGCATCACCCGTGGTTGCGAAACCTGGATGGATTGCTGGGCTGGCAGCCTGCACCTTCCCCTGGCTCGAAATCAGCCCCAAGCTGATAAATCTTGCTGTGCTATTATCAGCTTCATGTGCCTTCTGGTGACCGCCTTGTCAATGAGATGTGATTTGCTCCAAGAGGGCATGTGGGAGGGATGGAGGGAATAAAGTTAGCGAAATGAATTTCAGACTACTGACAGCAGGAAAGCCAACGTGTTAGGGTTAGGGTCACCTGCTTGGGAAGGCAGGTCACTGACAGCAGATCTTTGCAGTGAGAAATGATTTAAGCCCTTGCATGAGCAGCATTTCATCTGCTCTCTGGAGTTTATATACGCCGTCAGTCAGCATCAGGTCATATGGCCTGGTTGGTGCTGGCTCCAGGAGAAACAAATTCACATTTCTCAGGTTTCCTGTGTGTTCCCGCAATATTAACTCATTTGAGTTACTGGATGTGAAGTTTCTCTGAGACAATGCCAAGTTAATGTCTGCACTTTATGATCTTAAAGGTCTTTTCCAAGATGAATGATTCTTTAATTTACAGCAGACAAGTTGCCCAAGAGAAGATAAATGAGTGCACAGAGAGGCAGGAGTGGGATGGCAACTGCTCTGTCATGCATCTTCTGAGTGAGACCTGCTGTGGACCTTATTTGTGGGTGCAGAGCCCTCAGAGAAGCTTTTAGCTGACTGCAGTCTCCCCGTTTCAGCCCATCTGCCCCCAGCATCCCCACTGTCGCTTCAGCTCTCCGCACACACATGCAGAGGCGTCCCGCTGAACTGCACGTAACCTTGTGCTCCAGAGATGGGCTGTGAGAGGGGGCCAGGAGGAATTCCCCCACTGGTATTTGCATCGTGGCTTCCTCAGTCTTTGGAGGAGCATTTCCCCCCACGTGTGACTGCCGAGGGGACTTGTCGTGGGGTGGTCTCAGCAGGGGCTGCAGAGATGAATCTCCTGTGCTCTGCGGGCCTGTGACTCACTGGGATGAGTCTGAACTCAAGTGCTCAGTGGGACTGGATGGTTTCATCCTGGAGTGATGAGGGAGCTGGCAGAAGAGCTTGCTAAGTTGCACTCCATCATTTATGCTCAGTCCTGGCTTACCAGGAAGGTCCCAGATGACTGGAAGTTGTCCAATGTGAGGCTCACCCACAAGAAGGGCTGGAAGGAGGATGTGGAAACTACAGGCCTGCCAGCCCAACCTTGGTGCTCGGCAGGGTCGTGGAGCAGATCTTCTTGTGTGCAATCAGCACCTACAGGACAACCAAGGGATCAGACCCAGCCAGCAGGGGCTTAGGAAAGACAGGTCCTGCCTGACCAAACTGATCTTTTATGACCAGGTGACCTGCCTGGTGGATGAGGGAAAGACTCTGGATGTTGTCTCCCTGGATTTCAGCAAAGCCTTGACACCATCTCCCACAGAATTCTCTTGGAAAAGCTGAGAGCCCGTGGCTTGGACAGGTGCACTCTTGCCTGGGTTAACAACTGGATGTATTGCTGGGCCCAGAGAGTGGTGGTGAATGGTGCCACTTCCAACTGGTGTCCAGTCACCAGTGGCATCCCCAGGGATCAGTGTTGTTTAGCCTGGAGAAGAGGAGGCTCAGGGGTGACCTTATCACTCTCTACAACCACCTGAAAGGAGATTGTAGCCAGGTGGGGTTCAGCCTCTTCTCCCAGACTGTTTTAGAACAAGAAGACACAGTTTTAAGCTGTACCAGGGGAGGCTTAGGTTGGACATTCAAAGGAATTTCTTCACAGAAAGGGTGATTAGACATTGGAATGGGCTGCCCTGGGAGGCGTTTAAGGAAAGACTGGATGTGGCACTCAGTGCCATGGTCTGGTTGACAAGGTGGTGTTAGGTCAGAGTTTGGACTTGATGCTCTCAGAGGTCTTTTCCAACAGAATTGGTTCTGTGATTCTGTGACAAACACCACAGGAAGAGGCACATAAACATGAAGATCTTGTTTACCCAGACATCTCTGAATCCTCTCTGTTATTCCATGGACGTGTAATTCACTGGACCTAGTCCAACAAGGGGGAAAGCAGCATCCTTGTGCCAAGTGAGGCCCCAGATCCCCTCCCCAGGCAAGCTCTTATCTGGGGAACAGTGGGGACTGGGACACACCAAGGACACACATCAGCCTTTGTGCTTGAAGAGTGATGGGCTTCTGCCTGGTGATCCAGGGAAGGAATTAGACTTCAGATGCTGTGCTTTAAATAGAAAACTCACTTCTGAAGTGAGCAGAAAACCAAAGATAAGGAAGATGCAAAGATGTTGTTAAACCGCCAAGGAATTTCCCCAACAGAGTGAACTGTGGTGGCAGCTCCAGCCCTCCCTGGTCTCCTTTATCCCCCCTTCTCAGCCTCTGCCAGCCTCACACAGCCACCACGGTGCCCGGGGATTTCCAGCAGACCCAAGCACAGGCATGGGGCATCCCGCAGCAGCGCACCACGGGCTGGTCCCACGGGCATTGGTTTGCACAGTCAGTCAGTGAGAGCCCCAGCAGTGCCCACTCAGTGAGCTGTGCACAGTGGAGAGGAGACGTCGGCCATACCCTGGCATCCACGGGGCTGGGAGCAGATGTGATGTGGCATCAGCACCCAGACAGCTGCACCTTGGCAGTCACACTCACACTGTGCAGCCCGGCACTTCCCCAGCTGATCAGTGATGGTGGTGGGGTGGCTGCTCCCCACTGCTTCCCTGGCCCCTGGAATGGCAGCTCTGGATTTGGTAGTGATGCCAAGTGCAGCTGCCACACCTGTCCCTGCTTTTTTGGGTCAATGCAGCTGCAAGGCATTGCCCAGCTGCAGCAAGTCCTGGGACCACTGCTGCGAGCAAGGACACTGGCAGCTCTGGGAACACACCTCCTCCAGAGGGACAGGATAGCCCCACCTGCCCTGAGGCACCGCAACAAAAGGGAGCTTTAGGGACCCCCCTCTTGCCACAGGAGAACGGCTGCATTCTCCCAGATCCTCAGCTCCCTGTGAACTTCTCAAAAGTCAAGGACACTGCCCACAGCCTTTTCCTGCCTGGGTCCCAGCAGTTGCACTTCCTGCTCACTCAACCTCTGGATTTCTCCAGACTTTAATCAGGTTGAGACAGCCTGCACCTGCTTCACTGTACAAGTCAGCACAAGCAGGCAGCAGTGTTACCCTGCTCTGGGGAACAAATATGCCTCAGACACGCTCCAGACGTGCCTCAGACATGCTCCAGACATGCCTCAGGTACGCTCCAGACATGCCTCAGACATGCTCCAGACGTGCTCCACTCTTCGAAATAAATCCTTAGCACTTCTCTCCCTCCTCAGTTTCAGTTTGAAAAGCAGCTCCAGTTCCTCCGTCTCACCTGTGACGCCAACAGGGAACACAGACTCATGGCCAGGGCATTCTCATATCCCAGGGCGCTGGGATCACAGGCATGGGACACACAGTGCCTGGCCCCACAGCACTGACAGCAGCTTGGCAGAGAGGGGAGCATGAGAACAAGGACGTGTTTCTGCAGGAACTGGAAACCTTGTTCTTATAAAAAGCTGTGATGGTTAAAGTCATCCCAGCCAGTTCAGCCCAGCCTCTGGATAAGGACCACATTTTCCCGTGGTTACCATTTTCAGAAAACATTAACAAATAAACAAGTAGAACCCCAGAAAGCAGAAGCCATGACTAATGGTCTTTGAGTTTTCTCCAAGTTTAATATCAGAACAAAAAACAATTACAGGAATAGGAGGCCAGACAGTGAGTGAGTGATCACTGGGAGTGCCAAGATGTTCCTCCATCTCCTGGAACATCTAGTATTTAGGCAGTCGGGCCCATGCTAGATGTTCCTCCATCTCCTGGAACATCTAGTATTTAGGCAGTCGGGCCCATGCTTTTATTTGTCACATGTTCCCTTTTAGTAGTAGCAATAGCAAGAGCCACGAAGTGCTCAGGGAAGCAGACGTGTGTGTCCTCACTGCGATGCCAACAGGGGCACCCACGGGAGCCGTGCTGTGCCTGCTCCTCTCCCAGTCCCCATCACTACCTCAGCACCATGCAGGATCTGCTTCCACAATGCTGGCTCCACGCCTGACCTGACACCTCTGCCCCGACGGTGGGACCAAAGCCCTGGCGTAGACCTCGAGCACCTCTGAGCCCAGGCAAGAAGCTTCAGAAGAAGGGGACCCGTGGGGTTGATCCCACAGCACCGGCAGCGGCACCGCTGTGGTTAAGCCCCGGCTCTGAGGTGCAGCTCATTTGCATCGCGCGCCTTCCTCAGCCGCTTTGATGTCACACGGCAGGTTCTGGTGTCGGGGTGCCCGGAGCTCCCCTTTACTGCAGGAGCACAGGTGTGCCCAGCCCACCCTCTGGTGAACTCATCACTGCCATCCGGGCAGCTTGGCTGGCTGCTGGCACATCCCTGGCTCCCTCCCCGCCCCCTCCAGCTGAGCCAGGAGCCAGTGAGGGTTTGGGTGGGGCCCACAGGTTGGGAGAGCACCTGAGCCTCTTCAGGCACTGGGGAGGCTGCTCCTTGCTCTGCTCATCCCTTCGTGTCACTTCTGCAAGATGGGGCAGGGGTTGGTGGTCGTGAGCTCCTACTGCTGGAATTACCTTTCCCCAGGTTACTGCTCAGTCCTGCTGACTGTTCTCCTGGTGTCTCTCATCCAGATAGCCATTTCATCTTGGAATTGTATTCCCTTTTCCTTAAAAGACTAGCCAAGCCTAAAAGGTGCCCAGTGCAATTGCTTAATTGTAACTGTCCAGCTATAGCTACTGATTAACAGCTAAAAAAAAGAAATAGCGAAGTTGGTTCAAATCTTGAGGGACTCGGTATCAGTATTTTGAAATGTGATCTCCAAACAGCTGTGGCTGCTCTGTATCAACAATGCTCTTCAGCCTTGTTTGCTTTATTGCTTTATTTTTTGGCTGTGGATGCAGAAGCTTAGTTTTAAAGGGATCAGCAGTGTGCAGGGTCAGCCCCTCCCTCGAGCACTGATGTGGGGGAGGCCAGTTTACATGGATCCGGAACATGGATTTGCTCTCTACAACGCTGAAGCTGCAAATACATCCACTACTTCCACATCAAGCCCTCAGGAGCTGGAAGTAGGAGACTGGGATGAGCTGTAACACCCCCAGGCAGCAGGGAAAAAGCCAGGTTGAGCAGCAGCCTGCAAAATGCAGAGCCTTCAGAGTGGCACCTCCCAGCACGGTGGACATTTGTCACCAACAACTCTTGACCAGCAGCAGCTGGGCTGTGCTCAGGTGTGTTTTCAAGGTGTCTGTGTCTGCTACCAGGTGTCTGTCTATGTCTCTCTTGTTTTTTTCCACTCATGGGTGTCCTGAAGACTCAAGTAACACAAATCACCCCTGTCACTGCCCAAGGGGGGCAAGGGGAGCTGGAGCCCACAAAACCATGAGGTCAGAGGGAGCAGCCACCCCGACAGCACTGACACATCCCACTGGCAGACACTAGACCCCTGGCATGAAGATGGCTCGAGGGGTCTCATCTGAGAGAATACCCTAAATCATGCCTTGCATGCTGTGTTTTGCTGGGAAGCTCCAGGAAATTGCAAGAGAGCTGTTTCAGCAATGGGGCCATCTGGGGTGAAATTCTGGCAATGGTGATGGGCTTCCCAGCCATCCCCACATCCTTTGCAGGGAAAGTCAGAGGGTCAGAAAACCACAGGAGTTGCTGCACAACCCCACGTTGCTCCCTGCACCCAGCTGGCTGAGCAAAGGCTGCCCTGAATGCTTCCTGGGGGTTGGAGACCCTTCCTTCCCGCCTGCTTTCCAGATTGGCTTTTTCAACACTTCTAATTTTAAAAAATGGGCAGCCTCACCACACTGGGATGTGCTGCACAGGGCCCTGCTGCCCCAGGGGCAAGGACACACAGTTTGGCTCTCTGTTAACAGGATTCAGGACTTGCTACATCAGTGTGTACAAGCTGGGTTGGGGCAGCAGAGTAAATACTTGATTTTTTTGCCCCAAGTTTTCCCCCCCTTTTCAGCACGAGTAGCACAAAGAGTATGAACTGCAGCTGCTGCTTCCTGCAGCCCCAGGATGGCTCCCAGGGCTCTGTGCAGTGGCTGTGACAGCAACAGAAGGCACACCAAGGCAAAGCTCTGCTCTGTGCCCCTGGCTCAGGGACAGAGACACCTCCCTGTCTTGCCTCCCTCCTCCCCTGATGGATGAACTGGCAGAATAAAGACCACCACCCTCTGTGGCATCTGCTGCCTACAGTGGAGGTCCAGCCCAGCTCTCACACATCTCCTGCTCACAGACTCCAGGGAAAACCAGGGATCCAAATTGAAACATTTTGCAGAGCAGGAGGAATTCACAGGGATGAATCTCCAACAAGTGAGAAATGAGAAAACCTGCTAATAACCCTGCAGCACCAATCTTCTGGTGAGCAATCAGAAAAACAGCAGGGCTGCACCTGCACCAGGCACTCCCAGGGCACCAGAGCAGAGCCAGGCCCTTGCTCCCCCTTCCCCTGTCTTTAAGGAACTCAAGGAGTGGGTAAGAATTATTCTGAAGCCATTTATTAGGGAGTTATTCATTACTCTATTATCGAGTTAAAAAACAGATTTGACAACTTGGAACAAACTGCTGGTGAGTATTTTGGAGAGATTGGAGGCAGAGGCAAAGAGAATTCAGGCTGAGCTGTCGTGTGTTTTCTTTGTGGTGAGAAAACAGCATTTTAGTGAGAAATTAAAGTTTCAGTGGAAAAAAGAAGTCTGAAATACTTACACTGCTCTAGAGAAAAGCCGAGTAGCTGCTCCCATTGACAATACATCAACAAACTACAAATATCTGAAAATCCAGCCTACAGTTCACAGAAGGACTACACTGCACAGACAAGCACCTTCTGCTGGCTCTGCCAAATCCATCTGGAGCATCTTTCTGAGAGATATAAATAGAAACACAGGGAAGACTGCTCAGCCAGAGCCAAATCACCTCCTGGGATGCAGAGCTGGCCAGCAGTGCACATGGAGAGAGGAGCAGGGAAGGAGAAGGGGCCTTTGCCTGCACATCTGCCAGGACTTGGGAAGGAGCCCTGCTGATGCACTCCAAAACACAGTTTAAAAGCCTCCAAAGGATTCAAAGAGGTTTCAGGCTGCTCCAGGGAAAGGCCAACAGCCCTTCCTGTGAGATGAAAGCAGCCCCAGCTCCTGCTCATTGTTCTTACCACAGTGGCATTTCAGAAGTGGCTGTCATTGCACAGCAGCAGATATCTGATTGTGGAGCTTTGAATTAACGACACAATCAGCCCACCACTGGGAAACTGGTTTCAGAAATTCAAATGGAAACAGCGCTTTTTAATGATAACCAACACAGCCCTGGCAAGGCAGGCCCAAAGCTGATCCTTCTTCTGAGGGAGGCCTCCTCAAAGATGTTTCCTCCAGGGTTTACCTGGGCCCCAGATCCGGAAGGAGCAGAGCAAGCTTCCAGGCATCCTCCCAGCCAGGCATCCAGCCATGCCCCAGGCACAGCTCCCACCAGTTGACCCACAGGGCAAGGGTAAGGGCTGGATATGCAGCTCACAGGCTGTGAAACAGCAGCAAGAAACATCTTTCTTGGTCACCAGTCTGGGGAGCAAGGGTTTGGCTATTTGGGGGTGTTGAGGAGGGCTATATTCACATCCCTGGGATCCTGCTTGGCATGCCCAGGTCTGGGAGCTGAAATTGTCTGAGAAGTATCAGATTTTCTTTCAGCCTCCTACATTCCCAGGGATGCAGATCACCTTGATCATGTCTGAGATGAACAACTTCACCCAAACTCAGGCCGCGAAGCGAGCCCAGTGAATCTCTCCAGCACCTTTCCCCCACTCTTCCTGAGGTGGCTAGTGATTTTTTCACTGCAAATCTACAAGTGGAAGCAGAAGCAATAGAAGCTCCAAAAGTGGCAACTTTCAGTACACTGCACAGTTCTTACTGGGTTAAGAGCATAAGATGCAATTCTCGCTATTGAAGATGTTCCTTCCCTTCTGTCTTTCCATATTCTGAGGTGACTATAACAAATTCCAGGCCTGCAGCAATAGCCGTGGGTCAGCGGAAAAAGTCTTCAGTAGTGAAGGCCACTAAAAGCCCAATGGGTTGCCCAAGAAGTTCCACTCTAAGTTTCTCAGCTAACATCTGTCAGGAACTGTTCTGCTCAAGCTCAGGTTGCCAGAGACCTGGCAGGTTCTTGGTGGGTCCTGGGGCAGAAGACAGACCCTTCCAAACTAATTTCTGTGCTGCTTTGAAGTTCAGCATTGTTACTCATTTTAGAGGGGGGATACTGTAGTGAAGACAGGCCTATGTCAGGTCACCCACCCCCTGATAGCAATACAATCACCCTGCTCTTGAGGCAGCTCTCCAAGGACAACCTTCACTGCCAACACGGTCACACAATGGAACTGGGAATGACACCACTTGTCTGCTCCCATCTCTGGAAATAAACAACCTGCTCTAACTGAACTTGGCCCTTCTTCCAGCAGGGGGTGGACAAAGCAGCCTCCAGACAGCCACTGGGATTAGCTCACTTGGTTAGAGTGTGGTGCTAATAATGGGTTTGATCCCTATATGGGCCATTCTCTTATGCGTTGGATTCTGTGATCCTTGTGGGTTCCTTCCAACTCAGAATATTCTGTGATTCTGTGATCCCTCCCAGCTCCAAGACCCGAGAAGCCTGTGAAGCACTGCTTCTCACAAGAACTCGCATTTTGTGCGAAAATGCTTTAAAAACTTGTGCCTTTCAGTTTTCGGATCTCTGAAATACAGCTGACATGATTTCCTTGTTTGAGCCTTTGTTGTCACCAGGGTGTACCAAACAACCCATTTTTTCAGTGTGGAATAGATGACTTGGCTCTTCAGAACATAGCACAGGCAAACAGGAGCGAGCTTCTGGTGCCATACTCAGCATTTTGTTTCAGAACCCGCCTGTGATGCTGTCGGAGACTGGGTGCTTTCTTCAGATCTGAAATCCTCAGAGCTGCCCCAGAGTTTCTAGCAAACAAACTTAATGCTTTCATTTTACGCCAGAAGCATAACAATTATCTGGGAAATCTCCCTCCCACACCCCACAGTCTGTATTTTGGGTGGCTTGATGATCTCATCACATACAGTTACTCAGGTTAAACATTGCTTTCAAAAACCCTCATGTAAAAGCCACCGGGGCCAACCTTTAAGCTCCAGCTCACTCTGAACAGCTACATATGCTTAAATACAGAAAAACAAAGCAGTTGAAAGAAGAGGACCAAAAGAAATCTTCCATCTTTTCTCTCCCATTCCCCTCTTAACCACACACTGCCAGACTACCTCCAAATACAACTGCTCCCATCCTGCCAGGCCCTGCTGCAGTTCTCTGCAGTTGCCTTTCCCAGCTTCTTCATAATCTGAAAATGATCTTCTCATGCAGAGATCCACCAGTATCTGCCCAGACACTGCCTCTTACCATGCATAACTCCACAGCACATCCCACAAGGGGATACAGGAAAGCCAGGAACACAAGGACAGCTGTACAGACCCTTGTTACAAGGCTGGTCCAATATGAACAGTGATGGGGTCAGGAAAGGAAGCTACAAAAACAGTAGAAACAGCAGGGATCTCCACCCTCTTCAGACCTGGGGGCACAGCAGAGAAGGAAACTTCACAGAAAATACGACAACTCTCCTATCCAAATACATTCCAAATAGGAAAACCAGAAGGGAGTGGAACCATGAGCTTCCCCTTTCATATTCCCTCAGAGAAAGCTGTTTCAACTCCACTCTCTGGAGGCACAAGTCATACTTCAGCAGGTACCTCCATATATGAGGTCAAAAATAGCTCACAGAGTAATTAAGACACTTTAACAGAATTCTCGTGTTATGATAAGCCTGTGTCCACAGCTGACTCAGGAGCAGAGCACCTGAAACCCAGCAGGTGGAATTTCTCCTTTTACACACCATGATCCGCACAACTCCCATGTGGAGAGGTATGGCTGCAAAATTTTATGATGGAGTAATAGAAGGCTGCATATTTTTAAAAGGAAGTAATGAGAGACTTTTTCATGTTGCATATCCAAGGAGTCTTCAACACCAAGCCCATGAATTGGTGTATGTATTTGGGAGCTGCTGTCCCACCTCAGGGATGGCTGGCATGCCTGCTGGGATGGCTACATCACTACCTGAACTGGCAGGCACAGAAGGTGCCTCTTGTCACAGGTGAAACATCTCTCAGAACATCTGATCACCACTACAAGACAGGCGAGTCAAGGACCAGCCTGGTAAGAAAACACTACTCCCAAGCCTGATTTTATTGCGTATTTTGCTAACTGGTGAGATTCCTATGACAGTCCAAAAGACAGGCTGAAAAGGACCTTTCCCTTTTTGCTTTGTTTTGTCAGAATTTCTAATCAGAAGTTCCCCTGGTAGAAGAAGAACTATGTCAGCTTACAGAAATGCTCGTCTTCGCCAGAGCCCACCCTGTTACCAGTTAAATGATAAGGATCCCACCAGCTGCAACAGAAGCTGGACAAGGCCACTGGAGTCTGAGCTCAGGAGGGAAACTACCTGAGCGGGGAGGGAAAGGAGGAAGATTCCCCATGCTCACAAAAGAAAACAAAATGCACCTTATTTAAAACCAACTCTTTCCACTCTCACATTTATTTTTCCTAAAAACAGTCTTTTCAAACATGTCTTGTTTCTCCTTTCCAATTCAGTGGCATTGCTGCAAGTACTCCATGGCACACGACTCTGGGGAAGCAGAGAAAGTGTCCCACAACTCAGTCATATTTCCATAGGAAAAGCTGCCTCATAATTTATGTCATCCTTGAGATGCTGACACAGGTTTGTAAGGAGCATCCAAATGACAAGTCCCAGGAACAGGGCTGCAGCCACCTGAGAGCTGGCAGGGCCGCCCAGCTCTAGCAGAGCAGGAGGCCTTCCTTTGTCGCCAGGCGCTGCCGATGGATCTTATCCTGCTGGAGCTCCTCGTGGTTTGGATGCCAGAGTTTCATGACAATTCTCTCAATGTTTAGAGCATAGACTGTATGTGCAGGAATAACTTCTTTGTGCACCTGGAAATGCACATCAGAAAACAGGTTTCATGCTTCCATTCACATTCCTGCATGTTGCCCAGGGAATAACCTTCCTCTACTACAGCATTGTCCGAGTGCCAGCCCTGCAGAGTGGGAATGCAGGCTGTCTCACGTGGAGAGCTGCTCCCTGCCAGCACAGCACAACCACCTGTTACACCCCTGTGTAAAGCAGTGGCATGGTAGGGAAATCATCATTTTGCTCTTGGGGCAGCAATCAATAATCAGTCATCAAAACCTTAGAAACAACAATTCTGACTAAACACGAGATGAATGCTTGATTACAGCTCTGTGGTCTGTCTCCACAGCTGTGAGACCATATCCCAAGGCCTGTTCACAACAGAGGTCATCAAGGGGGAATTTCTCACAGCAAATTTTAGACATTTAAAGCAGACCAAGTATTCCTCTAAGTACCCAGATGGAACATGAGGAGTAAGAAGGGACATGCCAGGCAAGTTATTTAGCTGCAGCACTGTCAAAATCTATCTAGCTCAGTTCTGATATAATCACTGCAGTCTGGCTGCAGAGGAAAAGTTTATCCTTCTCGCACAGCTGTGAGACAGGGATTGCCTCATCAGCTCTCTGACTAAAGGGAGCAGAACAGGCATGATCTGACCATGAGCTGACTGCATGTTAACAGTGGGAACAAATCAAACTCAACGAATTGTAAATCTGAGCAGGAAAGAAGGAGAGACTGTAGGAGGAGAAATCAAACCCCCCTCCATGCATGTAATCCACATCTAAGACTGGCAGCTGGCACTCAGGACAGCACTACCTGTGACACGAAGAGGTGCGACTCAACCAGCTTACCTGCAATGCCTCAAAGAGGTCGTACATGTTGACTGGAGGGAGGGAAGCTGGCAGGGTGTCCCCGGAGCAGGCCAGGAGCAGGGCTGCCTGCTGCTCAGCGTCGTCAGGAGCGGGCTGGGGGGCCAGGCTCTGACCTGCCGAGGGCGTCGCGCTGCTCGGGGGGCTGGGGCAGAGCAGGCAGAGAAACATGCCAGTCACAAAACCAGCACCAGCTGTGGCAGTCACACAGCAGAAGCCTTGCTTTTCTGTAGCAGCTGACTTGACCCATAATTATTTCAGCTGTAATAAAAATTTCTTTTAAATTCCAGTTTAATAAAAACAGCGCAGGCTGATCCTCAACATGCCTCAACCCTGCTTAAATGATCTCAATTGTGCAACTTTTGCTACTTGCAGCCAGTAGTTTCTGTGTAGCATAAAAATTAAGGCACACACAACATTAAACAGAAACACTGGCCGTTAGGCAGTTGTTTGTAGTGCTATAATCAAATCTTAAAACACCCACGACCTCCCGTCAACTGCTGGAAGCTGCCACAGACAAACACAACTGCCTTCTCATACACAAATTCTGTCAAGATGCACAGCACAAACTGGTTGACATTGAGGACCATGAAGCCCTGCAGACTGGAAAGGTGTGCCAAGGAACTATAAATACATTTGGATGCAGGAAATGACAGGATGGCAGTGTACTGCAAATCCTCACTGACGTTTCAGTCCTGTGGCACAACAGCTGTGCCTCCACAAAGGCAGAGAATTCCTGTGTTACTAAAGTTTCCAAAAAGCAATAATAAAGTGACAAGGAAGAGAGATCTAACACTGTCCTAAAGTCCAGCGCAGGGAAATCCCCACATTCTCACTCCCTGTTTAGCTGTACAGTCCTCTATACCAACGCCTTCCTAATGTGTGAAAGCTAAACGCCATTAGCACATAAAAGGAGAAACTGAACCACGGAGTAACTCCAAGTCTAGCAAAATCCATTTACATTATCAGTGTGCTGAGAGCTCCTTACCACTCAATTAAATTGTTATAAGCGACAACACTGTTCTTCAGATATGGCTGAGGGTTGATGTTGCTTCCAAAGGCATACTTGAAATGGCCATCCCTTAGACGATAGGCTTTCCTCCTGGATATCACAGACGTCAGAATGTCCTTAAGATGATTCTGCAATGAAAAACAAATGTTATAATGTGCTGATTTATTCACTCACGGATAGGAAAAGTGCCTCACCAATCGGCAAGACAGAAGAAGTGACGCTATGACCACAAGGACCTAAAGATGGAAGGAAAGCAATATCTGGACAAGCTACGGTATATTTTCAATATCCAACAGTTAGATAAGGGCACTGGAGAGTACTGTCAGCACCAGCTTGTGAACTGTACTTTAATATGTGATGCACTGCTTCAAATGTCAAAGGGGTGTCTTAAACGCTAGGAAATTCCCAACCTCTGATTAAGGTTAAGATTTCATAATTGACACTAGATGCTACACTTGAACTGAAATACAGGCCCTGAAATGACAGTGAAAAGCCACTCACTCATCTTTTTCATTTGCCTGAAAAGTGCTGGAGAAGGAACCATCTGAAAAAAACAAGTAGACAACTTCTTAATTTGGCCTCCCTCCCAGATGGGAAATTCGGGTTGGCCTCCACATCCTGAGTGCAGAAAACCATCCCTGCATCAGTGCTCCAAGCAGTGTCTGTGTCATTCCTGGGATGTGTAAGGTGATGCACCACCGATGGCCAAAACCAGCCAGTGCTTCACCTGCAGATATCACCCGGTCCTGTCACCTCACGTCCAGGCCAGACAGTTGTGCCTGTAATGGATTACTTTTTATAGATCGGTTCAAACTGGCAGTCCCAGTCTGTCCCTGCTTTTAAGTGACAGGAACAGCATTTTCCAAAACAGCTACTTAAGCATGCCTGGAGTACCGTGCAAATACTTCAAAATGAACATTTGCAGGCTGAAGTCCAAGACTTCACATCTAAGGCACCACAAATCTGGAAGCCTTTTGATTCTCACATTACTCTGAGGCAAAAGGGCAATTAGAGAACAATCAGAGAAGCAGGTTTCCTACCCACACTGAGGGACAACCCCCCGGACTGCACACAGAGCCTTTTGCTGCTGGTGTCATGAGACCACCGCTGCCAGCCAGCCCAGCCTCACCTCCACAGCATAAACAACAGCTGTCACCGCCTCCTCTGTGACATTGTCCAGCCCGTGCTCATATGCAGTTACAATCATCCTCCCTTCCAGCTGGCCCCGTGTTGGAAGCATCATGGTGTGAGAACACAGCTTCAAATCATCATCCTCCTGAGGATCCTTTGCCACAAACTGCTGGGCTCCCGACAGTGGATTCTGAGGCTGGAACCGGTGCTGTCATGAACACAACATTCAAGCATAAGACAATATTCATTCAGACTCTTTGGTTCATCAAGGGGACATCCCTTCTCCAGTCAGAAAGCATACACCTATAAAAGTGTATAAAAAATCCTCCCCAGCATACTCCCCCAGCCCTCAATGACTTGTGACTGAAGAAATTGCTAAGTCAGTGTTGGTATCCTCTCATTAAACAGCCCATGAACTTGTCCAGCAGCACTCCAGACCACATAAATTTTGGGTATCTCCTGTGAGTCCCAAATCTGGTCAGTCACTGTCCTTTTCATCTCCTTTCACACTATTCAGGCCAGTGACTAGACTTTCACATCTCTCAGACACCTCCTCCTATGCTGAAGAGCTCTCATCTATTTAGTAATTTCTTGTACAGAAGGTTATATTTTTATTTACTATCTATACAGTTTCCATCAAGATTAAACCCCATGATCCTAAACTTGTGTGATTGATTCTTACATCTATCTAACACTTTAATCTTAGCCCAATTCCAGATCTGATTTCATACTCCAGTCTCCTTTGCACTTTCACTACTCTAAGCAGAGCTGTGTCACTGAGCAGCCAACTGATTCTGAGATGGATTATTACTGTTTTTCAGAACTGACTCTATTATTTAGGAAAAAAAACCCATCACAGAACAGGACTTCACACCAGAAGGTGGCAACCCCCATTTCCCAGGCCACATGTATTGCAGCACAAATCCTTTGCTGCAACGTGTCTCAAGCTCTGAGTGCCTGTAGTGGCTCCTCAGCTCCCAGATAAAGGGGGGAACAAAGCAATGGGAACAATTGATCCTTGAGCCCAGACATGTGCTTGGCCCAGCTCTAAGACAAGAGAACAAGGCTCATCATGTACTCCCACAACTCCTGTCCCTCTACTCTCCAATCCACAGATCCAGTGGCTCTGGAATGGAGATTCCTGCAAGGCTCTTACGGGGCACCAGGACAAACACATACTTTAAATATGAACAATGAACATACAGCAAAGTGGATTTCTCACATCTTAGTTTCAGGGGAGAAAGAGGAGCTGTTTTAGTCAAAGGACAGTGTGGCATTTAACTCAGAGTGAAAAACCAATCCACCCACTACTGATATGAAAGCAGGTTTCCCACCCTGTAACTCTAAAGATTTATGCTTTCATTACAGGAAAGCCACATGCCTGGAAAAAAAGACCTTCAAAACGTAAGCAACTCTCAAGAGGAATGTGGTTTGGGAGAGTAGAAGCCAACTGGAATGGACCTGTGGTCATTCACAGCTGTTATACTGACCAGTGAGGGAAACATTAGGAAATACCAAGGCACTTCCAAGTCCACACTTATTAGGAGGTCCACTAGTAACAGACAAGCCTGTTAATCATAATATGCACCTCATGCAGTACTTACTGCCAAGCATTCCTGAACATGTGTATAAACACACACTAGAGGTCTGCTGTATCATAGGGGTATCAAGTAAATCAAATTCTAAGACTTCCACTACATCACAACTTGCTTCTCCATCTCTTATCTACTTGCTACTGAAAATTTACAGTGAAGTTTTAAGACAGACAAGATAATACAGATTGAATTTAGTACATCACAATTCAGGTTGCAGCTGTGAGCACTGCAAAGTATTTCAACAGTTTCTAAATACAACGAGCCTTCAACTGGACTCACATCCCTTTGGAACACTGGACTCTGAAGCACACACAGAGTGCCTAATTATAGTCCCTAGAAGGGCTCTAGGCACCTACCAAACCCTGCCTGTTGAAAACAGGGCCCCATCCCAAATCTTTGTCACACCAGGCCCCCTCCACACTGGTCTGGCAGCACAGAAACACCTGCAGAACAGAGGTGTGACAGTACTGGGGGGATGCACAGAGCCTCTGCTACAAAGTGAACTGGATCTTGCACTTGTCTGTGCCACCTACCAGAAGACAGCACCTTTGAAAGGCATTTTCATCTCTGAAATGACCTTCTAAAAACATTCCATCCAAGGAATATCTTGCTTCTAACACTTTGGATTGCAGACAGTATTCCATGATTAGCTCTAACTGCCTGAATAAATAGGAAATCACTTGCTTTAAGAATTTGGCAGAACATGTAAAGAGAACCATGAACACTTACATCAAACTTTTGGCGAACTGAAGAAATCTTTTTCTTTCCTTTGGGTTTTCCAGGTTTAGTTGCAGAGCCACCTGGCCATGGCAGAGATCCAGCACCTTCTACAAATTGAAAAGGAAAGAAAAAAACCAAACCCATTCAATTGGTGTTGCTGATTTAGGGCCAGGATGAAACTGTTCGCACAGGAAAGCCCGTAACATTTGGCCCCCTGCTAAGTCTCAACCCAAAATCAACAGCCATAGCCCAGAGGCAGGTCTTCCACAGGAAGAACACTTTTGGTAGCCCTTCTCTTCCTTTGTCAGCCCCTTGCTAATTTTACTCACTCATGACCCATGATTTACATAGAAATTTCTGTCCACACACCAGACAAAACCCATGGTGGAAGGAGAGAGAGAAGCACAGCCTGTAAGGAAAGCCAAAAGGAACAAACAAGCCATTCATTCCACCAAGAAGATAAGAGGTTGCCTGAAGGCGGGTTCTCCTCCCACCAACTCCTGGATCATGTCAGATGCTAACCATCTGGATTGAGCAGTCTGACTCCCCAGTTCTCCTTCTGCTTCAGCAAGCTTTGTCATGGACCCTTGTTAAACATCACAGCTGATCCTTCTATTACACTGAGGGAAGGAGGTGGGGAAGAACTATGAAGGCCACTGAGCAGGACGACACTAATATGACTGGTGAGCTTGTGACTGACCCAAACTGGCCAACAGCTGAAGGACAGACTACTGTTTAGTACCAGCAAATAAATACATTTAGCCACCTTCAGTGGACTGCTCAAAAGTCCACTGAGTGCTGTCTGACAGCTACACCTACAGCAGGCCAAACCACATCCTGATAATCACAGAGCTCTTGGCAAGGACAGCCTAGCAGATTTCCTGCTGACAGTTTTACAGCATTTGTGAGCAATTAATTCCTTCAGGAACACCAGGCTTAAGAAAGCACTGCTTTGGATGTGTGAGTGCTCGCTGACAGTGACTAAGTGCAACTCAGAGACTGGACAGCCCTCTCGTGGCTACAGAGGCCTCTGCTTTGTGCCTCCAGTATCGTCCTCCCTTGGTTTTGCACTGCAAGGGAGCAGCATCCTTTTCCTTTGGAGCAGAGCATGCCCTGAGCTGGTCCCCACCTCCAGGGAGTTTGGACAACTCAGCTCTGAAGGTACTTCAGCTTCCTCCAAAGCAGAGGTTGGAGCTCTGCTGCTAGGGTCATTCCCTGGCCACACCTGAGAGAGAATTTGCCATTTCCTCCAGACAGGGACAAGAACTGACAGCAGCCTTTCCACACCTCACCATCCACAAACTGGCCAGCCTCAGGCACACTCCCAGAGTACTGACCAACAACCAGCCGTGGTTCTCTCCTGCTCCCACAGGCTGCCACGGCTCGCACCAGCTTCACACCAACCTGGGGGTTTACCTCTGGCTCTCCCAACTGTGCTTGATTTGCTGTAATCAAGAATTCATAAATACAGTTATACTTCTGCCCTGTTTATAAGGAATGAAGCTGGCCCTGGCTATGGGGAGCTTCCCACACTCATGGCTGGAGCACGAGCACAGTGTTCTCTGTCATGGAAAAAAAAAATTTCTAATACATGACTTTAAGCATCAGGCTAAACTGGAGGACTCAGGTGAAGTTTTTGATTGGTCAGCTCCTAACAAGGGATTAGAAACAACCTAAACACACAGAGATAGAACATTATCCATATATATAAAAAAAAGTTTACCAAGAAGTTTCACTACATCCTATTAGAGAGGTGATAAACAGTAACCTACAAGCCCTGTTGTCAAAATCCACTAGACGATTATAAGAAATTAAAAGATAATACATAAAACCTCCCCAAAAATCATAAGTCTGGTGTCACTACTCATCACTATGTCACAGGATGGGCCCTGAAGAGGGGGCATAGGAAAGCACTGTGTACAACTATCTCAAGGACCACACTTGCCCTTCATCAGGATCTCAGAGCTTATATCTCAGAATCATCAAAATAACGCTACTTCTCCCAGATGTTTTGATCTTTACAGGTCTTATTCTTCCTCCTCCTCTCCTCCACAGCAGGTCATTCCCCCACTTCTAGCCAGGGAGAATTAGGTGCACTAAGGACAGACACACAAACTACCTGTCCTACTCCAGAAATTTCAATAAAAACACACCTCTAGTTCCCAGTGTCACCCCACCCCAGGCCCTTCCTCCTTGTCAGAAGTCTCACCCACCTCCTTCACAGCCTTACTCGTGACAATATCCTCAGCTGTGTGACCAGAGGAAGTCTGCAATTTCCATGAAGATGGAAATTGTAAGTGCCCTTTTATCTGACAATGTACTACAGATTAATAGGTTACAGCCAAGTCTCAAATGTTAATACTTTTAAAAAAAAATAATACAGTGGTTTTTAAATTAAACAGCAACTAAATTTTTAGGCTTTGACAGTAGATCTGAAAGATGCAACTTAATTGAATCTCAACATGCACATTTAACAAGAACTTAGCCAGACTCAGAACAAGGAAAAGGTGAGATACAATCTCCTATTCCCCACTATAATGAGCCCATAGCAGAATCTTTGGTTCCTTTTCCAGCTTTTCATATTACCAAGCCTGACTTGCACTAGATGAAGAAAGCAAAATTTCCCTGTAGCATTCTAAGAAAACCAGTACTTGCCTTCCTGGCCACAAATGACAAGGCTGGGTAGCCTCAGGCATGAAACTTCAGAGATGTCAGCAGCTTTTACTTAATCTTGCTAGCGAAGGAATCAGACCTTTACAAGCCACAGCAATGGCTGCTGCTCTGCCTTCAAAGATCAGCAGCAGATAAGAACATTTTTCTAAGAGCTGCCATGCCTGCACCAGCACCATCACGATGGCACCAGCCAGTCCAGACACAATGTGTCAGGTTTTCCGGACATGCTGCACCAGCACGAGGAAAGGACAAAGATACAGAGAAAGTTACCACAGAGAAAAGCAGGTACAGAAAACACACATTTCCCATTATTGTTTACTTGATGTTCAGTTGGGGGGTGGTATTTGTTTGTTTTCATCTTCTTGCAGGAACAAGGATTCTGCTAATATTTGGTCAATATTCTGCTGACCCTCTTCTGCCAACAAATTCATACTCCAATTTTCTTAGTTTTCCTCACTTCTCAGCACTCTGGAGAGAAGCTAACACAAGCAACCTGAGCCCATCTCACAGCTGGAAGGCCCTTTAGCAAAACCTGATATAATAAAATGCTCCTGTTATTCCAGCATGAGTTCTAATTCACTGAACCATCTTTTAGTTGGCTCCAGATTACCAGTAAATAAATTAAACCCTTACACCACTAACTGGAGTGTTTCCAGTTGTCTCTGTTTTATTGTTGACATTTATCTAAGAAAGGAGGTACCAGTTCAAGCAAGACACATATTAACTCAAGAAACCTTGCTAACTTGAGTGCTTGCAACTGTCCAACAAACAAGATAAGCTTAGTGATCAAGTCCATGCAAGGTTAAGAAAGGATTTAAACTGGAGTTCGTCCTGATGGAGTATTTTGGGGAAGAAAAATCCCAGCGTGCTGGTTTGGACTGGAGTAGGGTTAATTTTTTCCCATAGTAGCTTGTATGGGACTGTGTTTTGGATTTGTGCCAAGAAGAATGTTGGTAACACAGGGGTGTTTTCACTGCTGCTGAGCAGCACTGACACAGAGTCAGGGGCTTTTTTGCTGCTCACCCCCTGCCACCGGCGAGGAGCCTGGTGGTGCACAAGGACTTGGGAGGGGACACAGCCAGGAGAGCTGACCCCAGCTGATCCAAGGGATATTCCACAGCATAAGGTATCATGCTCAGCATATAAATCCAGGGGAAGTGGAAGAAAGGGAGGGACATTCGGAGTGATGGCATTTGTCTTCCCCAAGTCACGGTTACGCATGTGGAGCCCTGCTCTCCTGGAGATGGCTGAACACTTTCCTGCCCAGGGAAAGTGGTGTATAAAGTCCAGTTGGGCTTACACCACAACACCCTGACAGAGGTTCAGAAAAGCACTTCTGAAAATATTGGTAAGAGGAGAATACCAAAGAAAACAATTTTCTTATAATGGGCAGAGTGCCTCGCCACTCAGGCTGGTATAGCCAGCTAAAAATTAAGGCACTCTCTAGTATTTTGGATAGCACATTTCTGAGAAATTTCTCTCTGCAGGCACTTTCACAGCTTCCCACCTATGTTACACCTGGGTGCCACTCTGGTATTTCTGGAAATCTTTACAACTGTGGTTGCCAGAGGAAATAGCATCACCCACTTTTAAAAAGGGTGGAGGAGTCCTTTAGATTTAGGATTGCTCAGGATCCTGCTGGTCCCTCACTGGGAGCTCAGCAGGAATTTAAGCAACTGGTCATCCTGCACATCAGAATAGACAACACACCTCCCTCCCTCTCCACCACCAAGCCGCAAACATCCTGTGCTACACAGGCTGTGGAACTGGGATGGGAAGTTTGGGTGACCAACAGCCTAAGCAGTTGAGAGGGGGAAATGCAAAGCATTCTCAAAAAGGGTCACCTTCACCAAGTGATCCCCTGAATCCCAGGTGGAACCACTACTAAGAGAGGCAGCGAAATTGGGATCAGATGGGTTTGTTTGCATGATTCAACATACACTATAATCACTCCTGAAAAATACCTTCCCCAAGGCTTCTCATTCCAGTACAGTATCAAGTACACTTTTAACACTGACCACACAACTATTAAAAACTTTTGTTTTTAATACAAAATAACATTTTAAGGATGGTTCTTTCCCCTTGTCTCTCTCACACGAAGGTGGAAAGTACATGCACCAGTAACCCTTGTGACAGCATCAAAAACACTTCTTTTAAAATTACTTGTTTCCATGAATCATGAAGTAAACATCTTCTACCCAAAACACAGTGGTCGAGACAAAACCCTGTTAGTTTTCCATTCTTACATGGAGAAAAAATAAAAGAGAAAAAAGATAAACCGCAATAAAAAACCAGCAGGTGTCAGACTGGCATCTAGGGGAAGAAAAAGAAATCTAGATGTTAATGCTTCGTATTCCACTCGTACTGCATTTTCCTGGGCTTGTTCACCAATCCACTACACCACAGGCAAGGAAAACTTGTAAGAGATCTACCAGTCAGTGGCCCATGAAGAGGTATCTCAGCACATGGGAGACTCTGCACTGACCTGTGAACAGCAAAACTGAGACTCTAGAAAGGACTAGCAGAATGTACTGTTAGCTCCAGTGCACTAAACCCTGTCTTTAAGAACACACACCCATAATTAAACTGACTTATTTCAAGCTGTTTTATGCAATCTGGAGACACAGAGCCAGCCAAAGCTTGCCTGAAAGCCCTGGAGGTGACCAGCACTTAGGAAGGACCCTGGCCAGCTGGCACACCCCTACATGCTGTCACTGACCTGCTGAACCCCTACAGAGAAGGTTCTTCAAGTGCTGGGGAAGAGAGCAAGCTGCAACGGGATTAGAGAAAACGACCTCACAAGGACTTGAAATTAAAAGAGGTCAGGAAGGAAATAATGAGCATATGAAAGGCACCTGTGGAGCAGCACCCAGCTCCCTGCTGGGGCTCTACCTTTAACACTTTCCTCAACAGCCTTGAAAAAGGAGACACCTGGGAGAGTTTGCTGACAAATCCTGACCAGACAACTGCAGAAGGGCTGCCACGACTAAGTGACTGGATAAAGAGACAAATGATATTCAATAAAGTAAAGCACAGAGTAAGCACACAGGAATAAACCTGACCACTGCCTTTCAGAAGCAAGGCTTCTGAGCTACAAACTCTACCCCAATACTCACAGCAGCTCAGTGCTGAGCTCAGAGAACAGACACTCTCTGCCTCCTCATTTCGACTCTACTCCAGGTAAAACTCAGGGGAATCACTGTTCTCGTGCTTTCTTTTTATAACCCAGCTGCAATTACACTCCAAGTCAAAAGCAAGGAGCAGCGGATTTAGACATAAACCTTCTGATTTACCTGAGTGCAGACCCCTAAAGGGAACAAGTCTAGGATTCACAAGGTGTTTGTAAAGTTTATTTAAGAGCAAACAAAGCAGGTTTGGAGTTGGGGGAGATTAACATGTAACTAGCACAGCTGATATAGTTAAGGACCAGCTTGGACACAAAACACAGAAAGCTGCGGGCATCCATGAATTTTGGAGTTTTTTTACTTCCTCTAGCTGTAACAGGCACCCCAGTAACAGGTATTCTCTCATCTCAGAATACTCATCTGTCAGGTCTCAGCCAATGCAAGCTGTAACCATTTTCTCTCCCTTACTACACTGCAGTTCCATATCTTGAGTTGCAGCTCAATTGCTATCACATCTCTGGGTTGAGAGTTCTTTTGAAGACCAAACAAAACACACCTTGCAACCCTGAGGACAGCCATTCTAGATGCTCACAAAGTTAAAATGTTACTCTAGATGCTCACAAAGTTAAAATGTTAACCATCTGCAGAAGATTGGGTTAATTGGTCATAGCTCAACCAAGGCTCACTGTAAGCATTTTTTTTAATCAGATATGTACTTGAAATCAAGATCAGTCAGGAATATCCCTCTCTCCAAAATGACATCCTCAGCACAGAGAGGAACCAAGTTCAGAGGAGAGAGGAAGTGGTAAGCAAGCAGATCAAAGAGAAAGCTGCATCTCCCTTTACCCTTCAGCTCACAGCAGACACCCAATCCAGAAATCAAACCAGATTATCACAGGCAGCAATCCAGCATCAGCCTCTAACCAAGCACACACAACTTAGCCATAAAAGCATCTCTGCTGAAATCAGCTGAATCTACTTTGCCACCCTTTTGCCTATGCAGCAAAAAACCCCCCATGAATATTAAAGGTCAGAAAATTGGGGTACTGTGTACAAACCCCCCAGACACACACGTGGCAGTGTTACGTGGGTGTTTAACGAGGCTTCTTGGGACTTACCTGGGGCAGAAACCAAGATCTGGCATCGGGTGAGAATAGCCAGGAGGAAATCATTGTGAGAGTGAACTGTAGAGAGAGAGAGAGATGGCTCATTAGCAGCACATCAGTGCCCAGAGCCACCCCCTCAAAAGCCATCCTAAAGTAGCTCCCTAAGGTTTCCTACAGTTTTATTCTCCCCACATGCTACAAAGGTAGAATTTTCAATTTAATGTTTTTTTGAATCTTCTTCTACTGGGCCCAGAATATACTACAACACCAATAAAAAGGATACTACACACAGCATGGAAACTATTAGGTCACTACTTGGTGTTACACACACAAACTGAGCATTACAGTTACATGAAATGTCTGGTGTATTCAGCCACTCAGAGGAGCAGCTGTCCCTCTTGCCTTGCATGCACCTGACTGCAGGGCTTTGGGTTTTGCTAGAAAATCCACCAGTAAGAGCCAGTCCCAGGAAGATGACGTCAAGTCAGATAGGTTACAATAAAACAGAACTTCCTTGCAGAGGTTTACTGAAAAATGGAGAAATTATACACTAGAGAAAGCAAAGACAACTTCATAGGCAGGATCAGAGGGTTACAGGATTCCCTTTGGAGTCTGAGCACAAACAAACTCCCTGCCCTTCCACGCAGGATCATGAATGTGGAAGTCAGGAGCCCCCACAATGAGCTCAGCAATGCCCACCAATGTTTGCAGACACACAGTGAAGCAAGGATGAAGGAATCTCACCCTTCAGCACTGCTTCTTGCCATTCCCAAAGGCCAGGAAGGACCTGCCTGCTGCAAACTCACCCAAGTGAATTCAGGATTCCCTCCCCCACTTCAGTCCCAACCAAAGGAAAAGTACAAAAAGGACTGGGTCTCCACAGTGACATTAAAAAAATGGCTTCTTGGTGACTGGAACAGCATATTTTACATTTTCACCATATTTACACAACACTAAATTGCCTGTGAATGGTGCGGTTACAAAAGAACTTCCCCTTGCAGGCCGGGGCACCGCCCACCCTTTTAACTCCATTGCTACCTGACCACTCCCATCTCCCCAGACAGCACTCTCCCCGTTCGGGAATCACCGTGGGGCCGGGAGGAGCTTCCCAGGCCTGGCAGGGCACGTCAGAGAAACAAACACAAGGTGGCCTTTTACCATTGTCTTGCGTGAGAAGCCTGCGCGCTTCCAGGTCAAACTCCTCCTTACTGATCTTCTGCTTGAACCAGAGCTTCAGGTTGGCCCAGTACCTCGGGAAGAGCGGGGAATCACAAAATCAACCGAATTGCAGAAGACCTCCGAGATCACCGAGTCCAACTTATGCTCCCAGCCCCACCCTGTCAACCAGGCCGTGGCACTGAGCGCCGCGTCCAGTTTTTCCTGGAGCACCTCCAGGGGCGGTGCAGACACGGAAGGAAAAGCGCAGTTCCCTCACCCGCCAGCGCTGAGGTTTTGCACAGACACGGCGCAAACGTGAGGGCCGAGAAAGGCTGTGAGGGGCCAGGCGGGCCGCGCAGCGCACAGGCCCGACACAACCCGGCGGGGCGGGGCGGGACGGGACAGCCCCGCAGCCCACCACATCCCCCGCTCCCTGAGGGCACTCACTGCTTCACGTTCTCGCCCAGCGCCTCGCTCAGGCTCTTCTTGGCCGCCTCCAGCTCGCTCACGTAGGTCGCCATCACCGCCGCCGCGACCTGGGCGCCGTCACGTGCCCCTCGGTCACGTGGCCGGGGGGGCGGCGGCCGCGCGCAGGCGCAGAGGCGGCGGCACCGGGAGCGACCGGAGCGGAGCGGGAGCAGCGGGAAGCGCAGCGGGAATTGCCGCGGGAGCCGCAGCCATGCCGGGACTGCTGCTGGGGGACGAGGCGCCCAACTTTGAGGCGGACACCACGCAGGGCCGCATCCGCTTCCACGATTTCCTGGGAGACTCGTGAGCGCCTGGGGATGCGGCGGGACCGCGACCGGGAGCAGGGGGGTGGGATCTCCGCGCCCCTGGCGGTGCCCCGGGAGCAGGGATGGAGCGGGACCGCTCACCGCGTTCCTTCCACATGGGTGAATCCTGTACGCGGAATTCCGTGCCACCGCGCGGCGTGGGGCGGCACAGTTCCATGGGTTTGCTCCAAAAATGTGGGTTTTTCTCGTGGAACCGCAGCCCCAGCGCCCCGCCGGGAGAGCTCGGGGGGGCCAGACACGGAGGGTTTCTCGGGGGGCGCGGTAGCGAGAGCCGCCCGTCCCCATCGCCCCCAGTCCCTCCTGCGGGCTGCGCAGGGCCAGCCGAGCCCCGAGGAGAGGGAAGAGGCGCTCTGAAAGCGGCAGAGCCCGGGGCAGGGCAGAGCCAGGCTTTCCAGAGCAGCACTTAGTCCAGGCCAGTCCCAGGGATCAGCTCGGGTGTCACGTACATCCCGGGAGTGTGAGCCCGGCAGTGCGAAGGTGTGCAGGGCAGCAGTGGCGAAGGGCTCTGGTCCTCCTTGAGCCTGACCTGTAAAGCCACGTGCCTTCGGGAACCATTTCCCGCACTGCCTGTTGCTCCATTTCTGACACAAGCACAGCGTGTTTGGGACTCACTCCTGGCAACGCTTGGCAGGCTTGAATCAGCGTTTGAGTCCCTTTCTGTCGGCATTGTGAGCTTTGGCAAACGGGGGAAAAAAGAACCCTCTTAGCTGCAGCCCTTCTAAAACTGGCTCTTCCAGCCTGATCACCCACGTGGCAGCTTTCTTGGACAGCTTCTCCCTGGTTGTTTGTTGCTATTTATTCAAGGAGTGTACTTATTGTATAAAGAGACTCATAGCATCAGTGGCCAGGTAACTGCCCTGTAAATTCGTGGTGACCCATGGCAGTCACACAGCTCTGGCAAAGCTGCAGGGTGCCTCACTCGATACCTCCAGCTGCGTTCCCAAATCTCTAAAACGGGACATTCCCCTGCTGCTGTGGCACCGGGGGCCAGGTAAAGATTGGTGCAGCAAGATCTGTGAGTGTTGAGCTGGGAAATGGTGCAAAATGTCCCTGGCAGGGAATTTGAAGTGCTGGGAGTGGCTTTGCTTTAGTTTCTGGAAAGCCTTGAGAGCCTTTTTGGTCCAGCCTATCCTGCGGCTTGCTGGGCTGCATTGCTGCCTTTCTCTGTGCACTGGTTACATTACCTGTGAAGTGCAGGGTTAGTGTTTGCCTGCTCTAAAGACTCAAAATCCAGTGATAAGCGAGGTGACTGTGCCATTGTAATAGCTGCCACAACGTGATGTTAACTTCTGGCCTCCCCCGTTAGTTGATTAATTCTTACTTTTTCATTAAATGCATTTAGCAGCTCACAGCAGAGTGGGGAGCAAGCTGCCGGGAGTTTCTCAGACAAGGGTTTATCTGATGAAGGGGAAGGAAGAGTTCCCAGGACAGGATTTCCACTTATCAGAGAGACGAGCTGTTCCCGCACTCCGTGCCGTGCAATCTGTAACAGCTTTTTGTCTGCAGCACAAACCAGAATGACATCTCACCTTAACACCAGCTCCTGCCCTCCCCTTCCAGGTGGGGCATCCTGTTCTCCCACCCACGAGACTTCACCCCCGTGTGCACCACGGAGCTGGGCCGGGCAGCAAAGCTGGCGCCCGAGTTCAGCAAGCGCAATGTGAAGATGATCGCACTCTCCATCGACAGCGTCCAAGATCACCTCTCCTGGTGCAAGGTACAGGGTGTGGGGAGGTGCAGGGAGGCAGCTTGCACTGCTGCCTTGCTCCAGAGGCTGCAGGAAAAGCCCACACAGGCTTGGAGCTGTGTATCTCACATCCCCAAGCATGGAGGTGCCAAAATTCAGAGCAGGAACAGGAAGGTCGTCTCCATCTTCATGGAGCACCCCACAAAGTCCAGGGTGCTCTGTGCACTGTCACTTTGATACAAGAGGAGAACAGTAATACTGCTGAAAGGGTTGGAACATGTGACTGTGATGCCAAAACCTCACAGGAAGGCAACCTGTTCACAGACCCTCAGAAAGCTCTGTAATAAAACAGGAAAGGAAAAGAGGCATCAGAAGGGAAGAGGAAATTTTTAAAGGGTGCAGTTCATGCTCGGGCAGAGAAGAGAAAACAGAGGACAAACAGGGACATGTTAAACATAAAACCACAAACAGGAGAATGTTAAACGTAAAACCGTCACGAGGGAGTATTAAAAAAAGATGGGAATGGAATAGCGTGCTGAAGGAACTTGAAAGGAACTAAAGAAAAACTTCAAAGGCAGCCTCAGCAATGGGAGGGAGAATGACTCCAGGGCTCAGAGGTGGTAGGGGTCTAAGATGAGTATTTCAGATATGGCCAGAGTGTAGAAATCCCTGGTTGAACTACTTGCCACTTTCTTAGCTCTTAAAATTGGGAGTGTTCTCAGATATTTTTAGGGGAGAGAGATGCATGCAATAAGAGGCATTAAAGACGAGAAATTTCTACACTCAGACATTATTTCGTGACTGACTGGCTTTAGAAATTAACTAATTGCCTTATTGCTCAAATTGACCTTTGTACCTGAGTTGTGCATGGCCAGTGTCCCAGCAAGCCTCAGGAAGGCCTGGGAAAAGCAGTGTACAAATCCCACACCACACCAGTAAATGAGATTTCTGTGCTGGTCAAACTGGCTGAAAACAGCAGTCAAATTAGCAAATAACAGCTCATTAAATATAACAGAAAGTTTGGGTTGTGCTTTTGTAAAGGAGTCTCATCTCCTGGTTGGCCAAAGCCCTTTGAATTAGGGTATTGCTGACTTCTACAGAGGCTTCGAATTCCCAAGAAGCTTTTCAAGGAAATCAGCTTTGTGAAGGGCAGGCTTTTTCCTGCAGGGAGACAGGAGGAACAATAAGTTGTGTCAAGGGAGGGAAGTGCTGAGCTCTCTCCAGGGCCTGCAGGGATGTGGGGGTTCAGCATACTCAGGTGATGTGGAAAAGAGATGAACAACGAGCTGACTTTGCTGATGCTGTGGAATTATTCAGCACCATTATTCAACCTCAGGTAAAACCAGGAGAAGTTGCAGAACAGCTTCTTGATGCTGACTGAGGGGAGGCAGAGTAGGAAAGCCTTCCAGAAAAACCACGGAGAGGGCAGCAATCCAAGCTGTGGTGAGCTTTCTGTCAGGCTGGGAGAAGCCTTGGGGATTTGGAAGTGTCAACTCAGCAGCTGTCAGAAAGAAACAGGTGAAAGTCTTACAGAGCAACATTTGTCCATTGGTGAGGACAAATCCGTAGGAGACTGGAGTGTTCCGTGCAGCCTGTGTTTGAAATCACCCATCTCTGATTTGGGAACAAAGCTGCCTGCAGAGTAGGGCTTCAGGTAATGTGGAGAGCTAAAGAGCTGAACTAGAAAGGCAGGTGCTAGGGCCTGGCACAGGTCTGAGACCAGGGACGGTGCCCTAAAGGTTCTGTCCAGCCTTGGGGGGAAAAAAAGAGCTTAACGGAGATACCAGGCTTTGGCAGAAGCTGCCTGTATGAACAAAAACAAAGCAGCCTTCGTTAAAGGTTAAACTGAGATCTAGAAACTTCGATTTTATTCACTAGATCTAGACTTAGAAGACCTAGGAGTGAGCAAAACTTTGGGCAGACCTCTCTGTGCAACATTCCTTTACATACCTATGCTTTCTCTTCGGATGAAGCTCCTAGCAGCAGTGAGAGGAGGAAGCTGGTTTTATCTGGAGCACAGCCTGTGAGGAAGCAAGTGGGCAGGAGGTATGGCTGAAATCCTGCATGACACAATAAGGAAACTTCTGCTTGCTTTGCTGCCAGATTTCAGTGGGCAGATGGGGCCTGGAAGATGGGGCCAGAGTGTAGCCAGTAATCCTTGTGTCACTTTGCTCAGCTCTGCTTTCCAACCTAAGATGTCATGGCTATTCTTAGCCATCCCTAGCCAAAAAACAGAGGCTTGCTCCAGGACTCAGAACAAGCCTGTAGCTCAGCCAGGGATTGATCCCACTCTCCAGTCTCCCCAGTCAGTGTGCTGCTTCTCCAAGGGCTGGATGAATGCCTCAGCTCCTTGAGCAGGGCTAGCTGGCACGTGCTGTGCATGTCAGAGGTTTCAGTGCTCTCCTTGGCCACTGATACCTTCACTTTGGTGAGTCAGGGGTGAATAAATCACTCCAGTGATGCCTGGTTTCAGCTTGGACCTGAAAAGAAAAATAGTTCACGGGGAAGGGAGTCATGGGTGTTTTATTGCCAAACAGGGTGTGGTTTCTGAGGCAGTTTCATAGAGCTCCCCAGGTCATGAAATTACGTGCGTTTTGGAATGAGTTACAGTCCACAGGATTCAGATGTAACTTCTCAGAAGTCTTCTTCACCCCCCTTCTCTGAAGAGAGGGTTGGGGGGGGGTGCATGCCATTTGCTGATGTCCATCTGCAGCCTCATGTGACTCTGGGGGGCATGCAGCAGCACTTCTCCTCGGCTGAACTCTCCAGCTTTGCCTTCCTTCCCTGCTCTGCTCTGACAAGGTGATTCCTTGCTTCCTTCCAAGGCAGGCCTGACAACCCAGCTGAGATAAATGGCCCCTTTTTGCAGTGCAGTGGTGACTCAGAAAGGGAGAGAACAAGCAAAGAGAAAAGCTGGAAACACCTGGCCACGTGTGCAGCACTTGACCTCTTTGCAGCATCCTGAGCAGCTGGGTCAGGGCTAGAGCCCCTTTTGTCAGCACTGTCAGCCTAGGAGGGGTGCAGGGCCTGCCTGCTCTTGCTGCTGCTGGCGTGCTCTGAGCAGTGCCAAGGGGCAGCATTTCCAACCCTGCCCTCCCCTCCCTGAATTCCCTCTGAGCAGGGCCCTACCTGCTCCCCACGTTCAAAGCCCAGAGACACTTGTACATTCATCAGCTGAGCTGATAATGCAGCACAGCAGTGTGAGGGAGGCTCATATCAGCATTGCAGTCAGTTTTGTCTCCTTGTAGCATGAAAAGGTTGGAAGGAACAGGCTGCTCTGTTCTGGGGCAGAAACCTTGAGTTATACTTGCTTTGATGCTGGCAGCTGCTCTGTTTGTGCTGCCTTGAGCAGGCTCGTCCCAGCGCTGCTGGGGCCCAGTGTGACCTGTGAGGGTGGTACTGCAAACTTCAGGGACAACCTGAATGCTCTGGTCAAGTCCAGACCAGATTTGGAGATGCTCAAAATACAGTCTCCTGGTGAAGCAGGTCAGGTTTGTACTAGTACAGGGAGGAACCTCATAAACCATGGTCACAAGGGAGAGCCTGCAGGGCTTGGGAGGGGGTGGTTTTCAGTTCTGTCCCAGACGTGGCTCAGAAAGGAGTGAGCAGTGTCCCAGCACCTGCACTCCGGCTTCCACTCTTGTGTTTTGAGAGCTTCAGTTAAGTAAGCTGTGAGTGACTCGCTGACTGGAGCTGGTCCCTTGCACAAGACCTGTGAAGTGTTGGACATGACCTTTGTTACCTGTAGAGTTGCTGGTCTGCTCTGCCACTAGGGAAACAATTCCTTAAGAGCACAGTCCAGGTCAGGTGTGACCCACCTCATCTGTCAGCAGTGCTAGATCACGTACTGGGAGAGAGTTGGAAGAGGGACACTTCTCTTCTCAGGGAAAGGTGGTTAAATCTTCCTGTCACTAACATGGGCAGGACTTCCCTATTGCTCCATGCCCACTGCCTGGGCAAAGCACCTGATCCACAGGGTGTGAGCGTTGACAGCCTAAAAACTGACCTCTGAGAACAAGGCACAATCCAGCCTGGCACAAAAGTTTATCACCTCGTTTCTGGAAATTTCATGGAAGGCCATGAGCCCCTGGCTGTGCTGTCCCAGCCTGAGACCTTGGTGCCGAGCAAGTCAGGAGCTCCTGCAGAGCAGCTGCTGACCACATTTCTGCCCGGCCTCTGTCCCGTGGTGGTGCCCACAGCCAGGAGCACGTGCCAATGGCTTTGTCTCTGCAGGACATCAACGCCTACAACGGGGAACAGCCTGCAGAGAAGCTCCCCTTCCCCATCATTGCCGATAAGAACCGGGAGCTGGCCGTCAAGCTGGGCATGCTGGACCCGGACGAGCTGGACAAGGACGGGATGCCCCTGACCGCTCGTGTGGTGAGTGCCTGGCCCTGCAGCACCTGTGCCCTCCCAGCAGAACAGAACCGTGGCCTGTTGTCCTGCCCTGTGTCTGTGGGGAAGCTTACCTGGATGGACATGGCCATCCTCAGGATCTGGGATGACTTCCTCGGGCTAGAACCGTGGGTTGTGCCAGAGAGCAGAGCAGCGCTGGCTTCTGGCAACAGCTCCACCTTGCTGTTGCTATCCCTGATCCTGGTTGTGCCTGTCCTAAACTAACTTTTGTCAGTGCTTGATCCACGGGACTTTCCCTCTCCCCTGATATAGAAGGGCACAGATCATGTGGAGGAAGCATTTCACGTAGCAAAGGAAACTGGCATTGGAAACAGGAGCTCCCAGAGCAAAAACACATTCCCTGGGCATCACTTACTCCCTAGGAGACTCCTGCCAGGGCATCTCCCCTGTCCCAACACCTGTGATCAAGCAGGCCCCCTCCCAGGAAAGGAAGGAACATCAAGGCTGAGTAGATCCAGCAGAGCAGTCAGACAAACATCTGCTCAGCCCCTGACCCTGTCTCCCTGTGCTCAGGTGTTCGTTTTCGGCCCGGATAAGAAGTTGAAACTCTCCATCCTGTACCCAGCCACCACTGGGAGAAACTTTGATGAGATCCTGAGAGTGGTGGACTCCCTGCAGCTGACAGCCTACAAGAAGGTCGCTACCCCTGTGGACTGGAAGGTGAGGAGCAGAGCAAAGCTCACAGCTGGGCACTGGAAACAGGCAGTGAAATATCAACCAGCCTCCCTGGGAGGGGCACCCACAGGGTGGGGAAAGCAGCAGAAGGAGGCAGCTTTGCCTCTGAAGGCTCCTGTTTCCTGCAGCATAGGCTCCCAGTGGTTTGGGCCAACACACCTTTCCCCAGGGTTTGGAACACCAAGGGGCAGCCAGCATCACCTGTCCAGGGGTGCCTGAGCAATAGGAATGGATGAGCAGGCTCAGGCAAGCTGTGCTCCCTCCTGCATCGCAGAGATGTTCAAATTCCCCTCTCAGTACTCGCTGTGCTCATGGGAGTGCTGTGGGGAGGAGCTGGGCTGTGAGATCCCACTGGCAGGGCCAGCAGATGGCACAGCTGTCCCTTTGGACATCACCTGTGTCTCCTGGTGTAGCTCCCACTCAGTCCTCGCTGCTGGCTCCAGGCAGAGCTGCAGGGGCTGTGCCTGGGGTATGGGGCCGAGCATTCACAGGGAGGCAGTGCCGCCTGCATCCAACCCTGCCAGCTCCTCACGGTCCCCATTTGCTCCCCAGCCCGGCGACAGCGTCATGGTCGTGCCCACCTTACCTGACGAGGAAGCCAAGAAGCTTTTCCCCAAAGGAATCTTCACGAAGGAGCTCCCGTCGGGCAAGAAGTACCTGCGTTACACCCCGCAGCCGGAGTGAGGGCTCCGCCCGTCCGTCCGTCCCGCCGGGGTGCTCGGCACCGGGAGCCTTCCCGTGCCTGGCTCCTGCCCCTCCGACACCGCACGATCCACAGCCTCGTTCCATCACCCTGGCGGTGCACTGCAGTACTAAAGCACCCCTCTCCAGCCCCTTCATCCCCCACATCCCCTCAGAACTAAACCCTGGGTGTTTTCTTGCCTTGAACCAGCCCTGCAAGGACGAGATGAGCAGACCGGTGGGGGCTCCAGGGCTCGTGCTGGGGCATCTCTCCTGTTGAGAACCCTCCATGCTTTTTCCAGAGGCGTGGTGAGAAGCATGGTGTCAGCAGCCAGGCCCTGGAGGGGTGTCCTGCTGGGACAGGGAGCTCTGGGAGCTCCAAACTGCTGCGTGCCTTTCAGAGCAGCTGTCTAACACCTTTGGTCTCATGAGTAGGGGAGGAGCTGCAGAGCCAAATCTCTCACTTCTGACTGCTTTCTCATCTCTTGCTGGAAGGTGATTGTTTCCAGGTCTTATGGAAGAGGGAATCAAGCAAATAAACTGACCTTCAGTACTACCTGCAGTCTCCCTGGTCTGTCTCTGCTGGCCCCCACGGCACCATTCCCTTTGTTCCCTGTGCCCGTGCTCCGGGATGGGTGGCAGCAGCACACACTGCCCTTGTTCTTGCTCTGTAAGGAAGGCATTTTGGAATGGCAGGTTGTCCCAGGACACAGTCTCAGACAAGGCAGTCGTGCTGCCCCTGCTCCCCGGCTGGGAAGGAATGTGCCTCGGCCTGGCCTGCCCTTACCTGCTGGGGAGCGGGTCCTTCCCTGCTCGCAGGGCCTGAGCAGGAATGACACAAACTGTGCGAACTCCTGCCTGCTCTCCCACTCCTCCATCTCAGGGATTTGTCAAGAGATGAGCGATGGTTTAATATAACACTAGGGAAGAAACCTGCTCACTGAACAGCTCATAGGCTGGCTGCCACCATCCCCCAGCACCCAGTGCAACCAGCAATACTCAAAAGGAGCAGCTGTTAAATAAATCAACTGGCTTGGGGCACAAATGGACCCCCCCAGCAAGTGGGGACTGACAGGTTTGATGCTTATGATAAGCAATGCACTGCATGCAATGAGATCCCCCCAGCATCCCACAGATTAATCCTGGGGCAGTACCCACAAGCCTCTTTCATTACCAAAAAAAGGGGTTTATTAATTTTTGATGGCCTTCAGGAACTATGCAGTGAGTATTGGTGTACTTCCCCAAATGGCTTTTTAATGAACCTTTGTTAAGAAACTCTGTATTATTCCCATATATTATTTTGACTGGAAGATAGAAACAGCTGGTCTCTGTGTTGACTTTTGTTCTCACTCTTCCACTCTGCAAGCAGGGGGAGGGAGAATCTGCAATTTCAAAGGGGAAGCATCTCTTTTCTGTGTAGATTTTCAGCTTTATCAAGCTTGGCAGTTTCCCTAGTTCCCCCTGGCTGGGCTGCACAAACTCCTGGGTTTCTTGCTGTTCCCTCAGCACACAGCCCTCACCTTGATCCGGTTTCGTAAGGGAAAAAGGGATGTCTGTCCCGCCCAAGCTTTGCAACCAGCTGCCCAATTTTGTGGAAGCCTAAGGACACAGCCCCATGGCAGCCTTTGGGCAAACAGCTGCTCTGAGGATCCCCTGGAAAGGGGCACTGCAGGGCCAGCACAGCCTCTCTGGGACACCAGAGAAGCCACCTGCAAGCCAGGACAAAGTGGAACAAATCTTGTCACCAGGCCCAAGGGCTTAAAGCCAGCAGGGACGGCCACTGGTCCCACTGCTGAGGCAGGCAGGGGCTGATGATCAAAATTCCACAAATTCCTGCCTGCTCCATGGTGCTGCCATGGCCCCAGAGGTACAAACCAGACAGACAGACTCAAGCAAACACAAGGTTTGGTTCCAGTACAGCTCGAGTAGTTTTCTTTTAATCCCAGAGAAGTGAAATGCAACATTTTTCGAGTTGGTAATAACATCCAGAGACAGAAGTCCAAGCCCCCTACTCGGTAAAGTCATTTGTGTTTAAGGCACTCTGCAAAACCAGCTTTCCTCTCTTTCTGATTTTCCCCACGCGGCAGCAGAATACCTGGTTTGGTCTTTTCTCCGTAGTGACATTCATACGTCCTGGCTCTTCCCGCCATCTCCGGGAACTGGCAACAGCAAATCCAGCGGGAGCCGGACGGAGAAGCGCCAGGAGGCCGGGTCAATAAACAGGGATGGGCACGGGAGGGAGCGCGGGGGCTCCGAGCTTCTGCAGGAAGGGGACAAGCACCGGGTGCCCTCCCTGCAGGCACCGATGTGATTCCTCTTCCTTTCTCTCCCTCAGGAAAAGGGGATGGGAGCACGGGGAGCCGCAGGCTTCCCTCCACAGCGGTGCTCCCAGCAGCACCCCAAAGTGCAGGGGGCTGGGTGGGGGGAGACCCAGCTGCCCCCACTGTGCAGCAGAAATGATCTCCCCCAGACTTCCAGTTGTCAATAAATACCAATAAATAACTTAAATAAATAAATAAATAGATAAATAAATAAGTGACCCAAGGGCGGGAAGGAGGGGAAGGGGCACCCCGAGGCTCAGGGCATGGGGAGCGTGAGGGTGGGCATTTCCATGACTGCCCCTCCCTGAGATAACGGGGTGCTGGTGAGGAAGGGGGAAGCAGGGAAGGCATCCCATGGGGTGGTTGAACACTGAGCCCTGGGGTCCAGGTGCTCACCCAGCCACAGGGAATGAGCCAAACCCACACCCACACGTGGGAGCTCTCACCCACCACCTCGTCCCCTTCCTTTGAGCACCACCAGCCCCACACCTGGGCTCACCACACACCTCCACCCAAGTGTGAACCCACACCTTTAGCCAACATGCAAAATGCCTGCACGTTTCTGTAAACATTGTTTGCACTTCTTTTTTGCAAACAGTTTTTGCAAACTTCTTTCTTTTCTTCTTTTTTTTAACGGGGAAATGCCCACAAAGACAACCCACGCATCAAACCAAGTTGAGTGCATCAAATCCAGCTGTCAGAGGAGAGGGAATGGAAGCCTGGCAAAAGCCTGGAGAGGTGAACACAGGCATGGCCCTGGGGCTCAGCCAGCGCCGGCCTGCAGGCTGGGGCAGCCCTGGGGGCTCAGGCACACGGCTACAGCCAGGCACAGAGCCTGACACCGGCACCAAGCAACTCCCCGGGGATGTTGCAGACATTCATGGACAGAAATCCAGCCACTGCTGCCGCAGTGTCATGGCAGACGATGTGCCACGGCTCGGACCAGCCAGCACATCCCAAAAGATGGCAATTAATTCAACAGCGTCCCTGCACCAGCATCCCCACTCTCCCAGACAAGTGGAACCAGGGCAGTGCCACAGCAGCTCCCTGGGCATGCAGCCCTTTCCTGTGGGTTCTGGAGAGCTGGCTCACACAGCCTCTGGACACAGCATCCTCTCCCAGTAGGAAGCCTATCTTGGAGATACCTGTTTATTGGGGAACCCCCTCCTCTGGCATTTTAGCTGCGATGCTGCCAGAGATGTTTCTATCCCCCTGGGTCAAAAGTATACACCTGCCTTACTTCAAACCAAAAGGTACTTACCCCTCCTCCCCCAATCCTTAAGGAAAATTGTATTTCAAGTGTCTAACCCCTCTCCCCACACACTTTTTGAGAAACAAAACATCAGCAATGGCAAACGCTGCCATCAGTCCCACACCAGGACAAAACCACGGGTAGAGTCTCACAAGAGCAGGACATCTTCCCACGCCAGCAAGCTCCCTTGTGGAAGCTCTTCTCCAGAAAACACAGCAAACCAAAGCTCAGAGCCCCTTCTCCCTTCAAGCCTTTCCCACAGCAAGGCTACAGAACCCCACAAAACCCTGACATAGGCACCGAAAGCAGCAGGTTCCCAGCCCAGCGCGAGGCCGGGCGGGAGGAGCAGGAGCGCCGGCCCCGGCACAGGGAAGTGTTGTGTCAAGGCATCAAAATGCAACACTCCCAGAGGAGAAGATAAATAAAGAATTGGATCAGCAGCAAACACTACTGAGGATAATAAATAGCACGGGAATTTCACAGGGATTTTTGGTCTAAGATGCCTCGGGAGCCCCTCTGCTGGCGGGGCCCGGGGTGCACACCCCGCCCTGGAAAAGCAGGAGCCGCGGCGGAAGCTCTGCGGGAGCGGTGCCGCCGGGATGTGCCGGCACAGGGAGCTGAGCAGCGCCGGGCTGCGCGTTCCAGCGCCAGGCTGAGGGCAGCGCTGCCAGCACCCCGGGAAAGGCCTCGCAGGGAAGTGTCCCCCAGCCATCCTCCCTCCTGCCAGCGGGACAACAGGTGGGGCCCTCCCAGCAGGAATGACCTGAACCCCCAGGGCAGCACAAACCTCCCATGGTGTGAAGGCAGGGCTGTGAGCTGGAGGAGCTGCAGGGCTGGTGCTAGGGAGGACAGAGCAGAGAAAGCAGCAAACGCTATAACCATGTGCCCAGGAGTGATGGAGCACCCACAGCAGCAACAGCACAGCTGCGCCTTATGTCTCTGCTGCAACTCCAGGGTGAGGTCCTGGGAACTGCTGGTTGCATTCCACAGCACAGTGCTGACCCATGGATGAGCTGATGCCAGCCATCCAAGCAGCAAGGGGAGAGGAGAAAGACAAATAAATTCCCCCATTACCCCAGCTCCCAAGCAGCACATTCACCTCCTCCTTCCCAGGCAAACCGAGGCCTGCCCTGCCCAGCCTCTGCTCACATCCCTGCCTTCCACCCACAGAAGGGAGAGACCATCCCTGCAGAGCCTGGGGAGTTACCACAAGACGTGCTGTCCCCTCCACTGGTGTCCCAGCCAATAGCCACACTGCTCCATGGGTGGCTGAGGAAGAGGAGGGTCTCCACGTGAGCCAGCATTTGCATGGAAATGAGCAAGCACCCAATTTCTATCTAGCAAGGGAGTGGGGTCTGCAGTGAAGCAAGCAAGTCCCAGGGTACCTCCAAGCTGGTCTGGGTACCCCACACACACAGCAAGCACCTGGGCTGGGACAATGGGCACCACTCCCGATTTCTCACTTGGCTGAGAATCGGTTTTGCTTCCGTAAGAGAAGGGTCAGCGGGACTTGTGAGGGGAGGTTGAGGAACTGCAAAGACTTAGTGCACCTTAAAACAAAAGGACATCTAACCTGCCCTTAGATCTCACTCCAAGACGGAAAAGAGCTATGGCATCTCCTACACTCACAACTACTCCAAACACACCCAGACGCATGCAAAACGTGTCCCTCTTCCCCTGGGCTGCAGGAAACCCCTCCCGGGTGGTGGCACCAGCCAGCGCCAGGCTCTGATCAGCCCCCAGCACTGCCTGTTTCCACTCTGCTCCCGGGCCCTCCCGCCTGGTCCCAGCAGGCAGGCAAGGGCTCAATTATCGATCCTAAATGCATAGGTATGGACATGGCATCCCAGTGGGAAGGGTCACCGCAGCAGCCCCCTGCATCCAGCAGGCATGGCCTTCACTTCTACCTTTGGCTGAGTGGAAAACAGCATTGCCACAGGCACGGTTCAACCACACTCATGCTCCTTGCAGTGCCCTGCAAGGAAAGACGAGTCCTTTAGGTCAGACAGCCTCTCTGCCAGCTGCAAGTACTCAATTCCGCTTCCTGGGAAACCCTCCAGCTCAGCAAACCCTCTTCTGCGCCCTTGTGCCAGCCGGGCTCTATTTCTGACTAAGGAGGAGCCACGTTTCCAACCACAACGACAAAGGCAGGAGAACCCGAGAGGTCTGCTTTGGCTCAGAAACCCTGTTCGTCTGCAGCAGGCTGGGAGCACCCAGGTCCTCACGTGCGTGCCCGGCCCTGCCCTACTTGGGAGGTATCACGACTATAGGCTGCCCTCGCTTGGGCCTCCACATGAGGACTTGGGCATCGTTGGCGTTGGGCTTCACTAGTGCGTTTGGTGGGATGGGCTCCATCCTGCTGAGGATCCGGGGCTGCTCCTGCTGAGTCCTTCCCACCAGCCGTGCCCGCTGCCCCAGCAGCTGCATGGGATCAACCTCAATGTCCACTCGCATCCTCCACTTTATAGTCTGCAAGATGATCTTTTCCTTGGTGGTTGTGTTCATGGCCACGAGCCACGTGGTAAAGCTCTGGTCCCTTTTAATCCTGGTCAGCAGCGGCACGTTACTGTTGCTCACAGGGACAGCCCACGTCACGCTGGGGTAGAAATTGTCATTCATGCTCACCGAGAACCTGGAGATCTTGTTAGTGGGCCCGACCAGAGTCACGGTTTCTGTGGTGTTTCCATACCAGGGGTAGCTCACCCCATCTGAATCGCTGATGGCTTTTACTCTTCCTTCTCGCAGGTCAGGCAGCTCCCAGCTTGACCTAGTGAAGGGGAAGAAAAAGGCCAGGTTAGCAGGGAAATGGCAACAACAGTGCCTGGAGAGGGATGGGGAAGCCAGCAGTATGGGGACCTTCTCCCTGCCTGCAGCAAGCTCTCAGGGCCAACCTGAAGAACAAATTCAGCTTCGGCTCCTTTGCTGAGACTCACACGTCCAGCTGAAGCCTTTGCTCTGCCAGCACAATGCCATTTTAATTAACCTGCAATCAAACTGACTGGGCCAAAACCTGCTGCTGGGTCTCTCTGGGGTCACTCTCTCCTTAATCAGCTCCTGCACTGGAGAATAGCCTTCTCCATCCACCAGCTGCAGTACCATGACCACGGCACTGGACCAGCCCATTAGCAGCCCCCTCCTGCAAGAGGTCTGCAATTTTTACGCCCTAAATACAGGCGACTGCACAGAGACACGTACAACAATTAAATCCCACAATTACAGCAGCTGCTGGCACGATGAAATCCCTGCAATACAGCTAGGAGGGGGAATTCCAGCCCAAATCCTTGCTGCTGACCATGTTACCAACAGCACATGGCTCCAGCAAGGGAGACAATCACTGTATGGCAATTACAAGGGGGGAGTTTGGTGAAACTTCCTGCCAGGTCCGAGCTCTGGCAGCAGCCACCTCTGCCACAAAGCTTCCCCCTTCCAGCACAAGCCAAGGGGCAACTCCCCCAGCACTGCCCGTGCTCACGTCTCGGCCCCAGAGATGAAACAATGCTTGGTGAGAGACAGCGACGACAAAGCTCTCGAACGGGCGAGCTCCATCCAACGGGATGGTGCGGGAGCTGCTGTGGGACACGAGGAGCAGGAATTGTGGGGTCAGGGAATGGGCATCGGGGCGAAGGTGTTGCCCGTGCGTGGTTGTGTCTGCAGAGGTGGGGTAGGGGGGCAGCACAGGGTGCCAGGGATGCAGCACTCGGTGCCGGCGGTGCCGCACATGGTGCGGCGGATGCAACACGTGGTGCCTGCGGGCGAACAGAGCAGGTGCCCGCACCCGGGTGCCCACGCCGTAGCCAGCCGGGGCCCGCCGCAGGTCCCCGTGCCCCCATCCCCGCTATCGTGCCCGGCCCCGTCTCCCCCGTGCTCACACGCCGAGGTCGCTGTAGGTGTTGTAGAACTCCATGTGGTTGCAGGCCTGGATCCAGCCCACCACCCAGGTGTGCCGCCGGGCGATGGGCGGCATGAGGACGCGGGCGGAGGCGCGGAAGTAGGGCGTGCGGTACCGCAGCACCACCGGCGAGCTCTCCTCGATGGCCGTTGCCGCCGGCTCGATGGTGGCCGACACGTCCGACACCACGATCTGCTCCCGGCGCACCCGCGCCTTGCAGGCCACGCTCTGCAGGCACCCCATGGCCGCGGCCGAGCCGCCGTCACCGCGGGCCCGGGGGGGCGGCCGGTCCCGCCGCCGCCCGCC
>WBMZ01010815.1:0-48611 GCA_013400975.1 Atrichornis clamosus | reverse complement strand
GGACCCGCACACGCCGCTCACACCGCACACATCCGCACGCACAGCGCACACCCGCGCACACCCGCGGCCGTCCGCTCGCCCCCCCGCTCTGGCGGAGCCCCGCAGCCGGCGGGTGCCGCTGCCCCCCGGGGGTGCGCGGCGGCGGGAGGTGGGCGAGCGGGCGTGGGGAATGGAGACGCCCGACAGCATCCTCGGGGCCGTGTGACAGCGAGCGGCGCTCACACGCGCGCACGGAGCCGGAGCCGGAGCCCCGCAGCCGGCGCAGCGCCGGGCAGAGCCGCCCTGCCCCGTCCCGTCCCGCGGGGAGCCGGCATGGAGTGAGAGCCGCCGCCAGGTAAGCAGGGCTGGGATACCCCAAGGGACGCTGCGCAGGTGCTGGATCGGGGCTTGCGGTTTTTAGTGCCCGTGCCCTCACGGCTCGTTGCTGCCGCGTTTCTTCATCTCCCCTCTGCCCCAAAAAACGCCTTTCCTCGAGCCCCCTCGGTGGCCTCAGCGGCGGTGCCGAGGGATTCGGGGCGCGTTACTTATGTAACCCGGGGGCGAGCAGCCTCGGCCGCTTCCCGCTGGGCAAGTGGCGAAGTGGCAGCGGGGAATCCGCGGCCGAGGGGGACATGGTGGGGCGGCGAGCCGGCCCCGAGGTCCCCGTTTCCAGCTGCCGTCGCGGGAGCCTCCCGCGTGGGAGCCCCATCCCCACGCCCTCGGGCGAAGCGCTGCCGCCGCGACGGGGCCGGGGCTGCGCCGCCCTCCCCCGGCTTCGGGGCTCGGCACTGGGCACGGCGGGCTCGGGCCACCAGGGACGGCGTCCCGCCCGGCTGCCCCCTCCCCAGCGGCGCTCCAGCGGCGGTTCCGGAGCCGGGAAGAACTTCAAAGCGGGGACGAGGAAAGGAGCGGGGCTGTGATGCTGTTTCGGCTGCTCCCGTCTCACTTCTCCTCGGGGAGGGCAGCGCGGGGACTCAGCGCTGCGGGGAGCTGGGGGAGCTGGGGTCGCTGGGGGCAGCCGGGGCGAAGCTGAGGAGAGCCGGGGTAGCGCTGAAGGCAGCCGGGGCCGGGCTGAGAGGAGCGGGAGCCCGGTTGAGGGGGCGGCGCGGCCCCGCTGTGCGGTCAGGGAGGGGACAGCCCTCCCCGGGGGAGAGGGGTAGCGGAGGGGACGGGGGTGTTCACGAAGGGGTGCCCGTCTCCTGTTGTTCGGAGGGAGAGCGAGCTCGGTATCACCATGGCGACCTGAGGGAGGAAAGAGCTAAATAAATAAATAAGTAGGAGATAACTCCCCCGTCTTCCACTCCCCCCGGTCCTCGCCGTCCCTTCCAGGTCAGGTCCGGTTCCAAAGGTGGGGAGAAAGAAACCACGGACAAAACTTTCCTCTCGTGGTAAAAGCGGGCGGCGAAGGGCCGGGGAACCACGGTGGGGAAGGAGCCGCATTTGAGTGGAGGCAGGTGCTCCCAAGTGGCCGTGGCCGGAGCATCTCCTCCCGAGGCTTGTTCCTCATGGCTGCTTAGGATGCTTAGGATGCCTCCCTCTCCTCGGCTCCTCGCCCTCTCCGGCAGCCGCGGGGCTCTTTGCCTTTGGCTGCTGGACCGGGCTGGCCCCGCTTCAGCACCGCGGACAGCGGCGGAGCCGCGGCCACAGCGCCCGGGGGAGCGCGGGGAGAGCGCGGGGAGAGCGCGGGGAGAGCGCGGCTCGGGGCCATTCGAAACGGGACTCTGCGCCGGGAGGACCGGGGGAAGACCCCGCCGCTGTCCCCGCCGCCTTTCTCTGCTTGAGTCACCCCCGAGCCGCTCCCCGCCGGGAGCCGGGAGCCAGAGGGAGACTCACCCAGGGCCACTAAACTTTCCCGAGCCAAATGAATGCAGGCGCTGATAGCAAACGCGTTAACAAATGGCATCTTTTCCACGAACTTGCGGGAGGCTGTTTTTTAGGGCTCTTTTGCAGTGGCTCTCTGTAAGTTGTTATAGGTAACTGCACCCCCAGCAGAACCATTCAACACACACAGCACCCGTGAAACGAGTCCTGCAGAATTTGTGAAAAATGCGTGGCCTCGGCTCGTTCGCCTCCAGAAAACTTGTTGAGAAATTGCACTTGAAGAAATTCCACTCTTAGCTTAGGGAGCCATCCCACTGCTGAGGTGCACAAATGCACAGGTGGAGTTTGTGCCGGTCGGTCGTGATCAACTAATTGCAAAAACACCTCCTGATCAACCCTGCTTCTCCTCAGACACTGGTGACCAGTTTAAATACATATGAAAAGTCAGGGGGAAAAAAAGTGTTCAGGTTAGTGATAATGCACCAAAAGCCAGATACATTTCTTGCACTGATGGTTTGTAAATCATTGGCTCAGCATGCCTATACGTATCTCATTCTAGCAGTTACATATGCAATTACCACTTCAGACTATGAAAAAATTAGTCTAGAAAAGCAAACAGCATAATTAATACTATTCACTGGGGAAGATAGAGATGGATTAGTCACTTTTGTGCTGTTCACTGTGTCAGGATGTTCGTTTTTCATAAGCAAACAAAATTTATTTGATCTTGCCTCAGTCCTGATAGGCAGTAAACTATAGGTACATGGAGAATTATTGGTTTGGAATCCAAATCCCCAGCACCTCCTGGTTATGCTTTAACTATTAACAATCTATCAAACCACACCAGGGCTGGTTTCCTGCTTTGCCTGGGTTCCTTCTTGGTTATAAATTCTCTGTTTCAATTTCTTCTGTTTCTAGAAAAGACGACCACATAGATCAGTCCTCTTCAAGTAGGGGAGTTAGTTGGGCTTTCTACTTANTCTTCAAGTAGGGGAGTTAGTTGGGCTTTCTACTTATTCCTGGGATGCCCAGGGTGGGCACTCCTGGATGGGGCTCTGAGCAGCCTGGTCTAGTGGAAGGTGTCCCTGTTCATGGCAGGACGTTGGAACGGGATGATCCTAAAGGTCCCTTTTAACCCACAGCATCCTGGGATTCTGTGCAGGGACTCCATACAAATTCATTGCTGAGAATAACAAGTCCTTTTTGGTGCAAATCCACATTTTGCCCTAACTACACTTCTTGACAAGCCGAGTGAACTAATGAGTTGAGCCTTTATGCAAATGGAGATCTGAATTTCTTAATGATGGGCCTCCCATTTCCAGGCCTGTCTCCCAGGGAGTGTGGAAATAAAGGACTGAACTGTGAGTCCAAGCTCGGGAACTCATTACTTTCCTGTGGGAAAACGAGGAGAAGGAACAGAATGCAACTCTTCAGGGCAGCTACCAAATCACTTCTAATACTTGAAGCTATTGATTTAGTTATGTAAGGCAATGCTCCTGCAGCGTCAGAAAAATGTTATCAGATCACTGCAAAATGAGTTTGCCTTATAAGCAAATTGGGAAATATTTAATTATAGCAACACCAGCCGAAAATCCCACAACCACAACCTCAATCAGTTTAGTAAAAGGCAGAATTCTTTGTGGAATTTCTGCCAGTGCATTTACACCACATTCAGTATGAGCTTCCCAAGATGCAAAATTTCACTGCAGAAAATACTTGTTTTTCATGAGCATGTGCTTGTAACCTTGTTTTGTATTTGTTTTGTTGAAGCATCATACTTTGGAAGGAAGTTAAGATCTCCTCTTCAAACTATATAAGATAAATAGAATTTCACTTATATTTTCATAAAATATCCATCACAAAGGATATATTCAAATATTTCACAGGTATAAGCTTTATGTTCTTTCACCTGTCAGGAACTCTGGATGCTGTAGGTGTAAAGTTACTGGGTTTGTTATTATCTTTTCATGGTATTTTTACATATACAGACAATTTTATTCAGGACTTGTTTATATTCTTCTACAAAAGCAAAATATTTCATGTTAGCACTCCCCCAAATAAATTAAATTATGTCTTAAGCAGCAGTGCTTGACGCATTGTAAATATCACATTTCTATTTTATAATTTCTCCTGTTTTCATTGTTGTTAAAAGCTTTGCACCTCTGTTCAGTGTTTTCATCACCTGCTTGGTCCAGGATGTTACTTTTTAATTGGGACAATTAAGCACTGGCAGTTTTTAAAAAGATGTAATGGTTTAGGTTAATGTGTTACATTTGTGGGGATGTACAATTTTCATTGGTGGAGGCAGTTTCATACCAGGAATCAATATTCCTAATATATTAAGTACTGATATTTATATATTGATTGCTCAGAAAGAGCACAATGTTTCTTAATAAATCCCAAATTTACCAAACTGCAAGCCCAAGGGAAGAGTTTTAATCTCATTCCCACTTGACAGTGACTTTCTGGAAGATTTTTTTTTGGCTTTTGGTTGCTTGATTTTTGGAGGTTTTTTCCCAAATGCTTTGCTAGAAAGCTGCTGATGTTGAAAATACAATTTTATGTTTTATTAATAGCTGGAATAGAAGTATTGAACAATTGGAGGTTACTAAATCCAGTTTTTCCACACACCACTGCAATTTTTAATTACGCCCAAGGACAGTGTCATGGAAGCTGGAGGTTTTCTGACAGAGCCTCGTGACTTTGTTGTGGGGTCTCTGCCAAAAGATCATCCCACACCAGGCCCGCACATCCCCATCCCAGCCCCACACACTGCAGGAGAGCGATGGGAACTGTCCTGTTCTGGAACTTTTCTGTTGTACATCAGTGTGGCAGGTATGAATCCTGCCCATAAGGAGGCTCAGAGCACCTTTAACTCCTCACTTAACTCATCACCTCATCCTCATTTAGCTCATCACCCATGATCTGCCTCGGAGAAGAGCACACAGGGCCAAGGGAGTTTGGCAGCTGAGGAAACACACCTTGCTTACATTTGAAAACCTCATTAAGACGGATTTTTTGCAGTCTATTCACGAGCTCTTACATACGGCCAGGAGAACATCCTGTCCTCAGCCACAGGACAAAAAACAAAGGGGGTAAATTTTGAAGTTCTTAAAAAAACCAGGCAATTTCTGCCAGCAGTTCATGTGAATGGGCCTTCAAAATCACACAGTGCCCATTCAAATCATAGAATTATAGACTCACAGAATGGTTCGGGTTGGGAGGGACCTTAAAGATCATCTTGGTCCAACCCCCTGCCATGGGCAGGGACATTTTCCACTAGAGCCCATCCAGCCTGGCCTTGAACACCCCCGGGGATGGGAGTGAAAATCTTCCTGAGTGCAAGGGCTGCTCACAGCCCTGACTGCAGAAGCCCCAATTTATGCCAGAGGTTGCTCAAGAAGCTTTAACATAAATGCCAAGGGCTTCTAAGAGAAGTTTTCTCTGGAGTATTAGTCAATAGAGCTTTGAATTAAAAAACAGCCACAAGGCAAAAGCCCATTCTGCTTCTATTTGCCAGTTGCACCCTCAGGTTAGACATTAATGGTAGCTGGAAGTGTATAGTCACAATACGCACCAATCTTCAGCTGGACATTATTTACTTCCAAGAAGTATTTACTTTCTTGTCTCACTTGGGTAGGAAAAGAATGTAGTATATCCAAGGGCAGAACTTGCCTCGCAGTCAGAAAACTCTTAACATTTTCACACAGAACTTGCAGCTCACAGGAGTAAATCATGATTCCACAGAGATTTAACTTTTTTTAGAGCATCTGCATTAATGACACTGTGTGTTAGTGCAGACAGTGAAGGCTCAAATGCTTAAGCCAGGGAGCCTGTTATTAATCCTGCCTGCCAGTGCCCTACCTCCCCTTCCTGGCATGTTCACACTGAGGGAGCCCAGCTGCAGACTTTGACATCCGTGTGGCCATCCAAGCCTTCAGAAAAGCCTCCCAGCCACAGGAAGCACCTGGCTCATCCTAACCCTGAGGAAGAGGTTGCTCAGAGAAGCTGTGGCTGCCCCTGGATCCCTGGAAGTGTCCAAGGCCAGGTTGGACGGGGCTTGGAACAACCTGGGATAGTGGGAGGTGTCCCTGCCCACGGCAGGGGGTGGCACTGGGTGGGCTTTAAGGTCCCTTCCAACCCAAAACATTCTGTGAGTCTCTGGTTCACCGACTTTGGGATGCTGGCACAAATGTAAATGTGAACTTTGCCATTTGGCTTTGAGGCCCGACCCTCCTGTGCCCCATGGCCAGAGGAGGATAGAGACAGTTTGGGTGGGGAGAGGTGCTTGAACACGCCCTTGGACATGGTTCTACAACCCAGCACAGGCCTGCAGAAACAGCCTCAATCTTGATCTAATTTCACTTCAAGCCCTTTGACCCGGCTGTGTGTCCTTAAATTCAACTGTGCCTTTAGAAAGAGAAGTCCTCGGTCTGATTGCTGCTGCCACAGCAGTGATGGCATTTCATAGGCAAATGAACACTGAAGATCATAGGTTTGTACAGCTGTTCTGTATTATTCCACGTTCCCCTAATCTATAGAGACTGTTGGAGGCTGACCTGAGGAAGCCACCACGCACAGGATTTTTTTGGGACTCGCTGGAGCAGAACACTGGGGCTTGTTTTCTGATGAAAGCCAAGTGCTGGCATTTGTGCTGAATTCTCAAAAAAACGAAACAAAACAAAAACAAAAACCAAACCCACTTCTGGACAAGAAAACAATCATGTGCAGATTGAAAGGGTGAAACAGGAGGCTGAGGGAACGAAAGAAGTGATGAGAGACTGCACGAGAGCATCGTTAATTCAATGCTCTAATCAACTGTGCTCTGCAGTGCTCCATCACAACCATCCCTGCATCAGCCTCACCAGCTCAGAACACTTTGCAGCATTGCAGGAAATCCTCTGCTTTTTGCTTCCCGTTGAAAAAAATAATCTCATTGTGTCTTGTCAGTACAGACAACTTTGTCAATGAAAGCAAAGGAGAAATTATCATGTAATTTGGTATTTATCATAATCAAGAGCAGGGGTTCATTAGAACAATGAGCAATTGTCAAATTATTTCTCAACGTACTTGTTTGAAGAATGAGAAAAGGGTATTTCCTACCTTTCTGCTTTTTCTCCCACCATCTCCTGCTGACACACAGAGTCTGCAGTTTCTATCAGGTTGCCAGATCAATTTCCCATTCCTGAAAAGAAGCATTTATGTTAAATGATTGTAATTAAGAACCTTCTTACGGCTCAATATCTGTCTGGACACGGAGAGGTAATTCCCCATTGATTTCCATGGGTCCAGATTTTCACAGAAAAATCTTCAAAAGGCAATGCCTTCCTTGGAAGTGCAGCTTCCCTGAGCTTCTTATAGTATCATAGAATAGAATCATGGAATCATTGAGGCTGGAAAAGTCCTCCCAGCCCATGGAGTCCCAGCTGTGCCCCATCCCCACCTTGTCCCCAGCCCAGAGCTCTGAGTGCCACGTCCAGGCCTTCCTTGGGCACCTCCAGGGATGGCGACTCCAGACCTCCCTGGGCAGCCCCTGCCAAGGCCTGACCACCCTTTCCAGGCAGGAATTCCTCCTGCTGTCCCACCTGCCCCGCCCCTAGCACAGCCTGAGGCCGTGCCCTCTCCTCCTGTCCCTGTTCCCTGGGAGCAGAGCCCGACCCCCCCTGGCTGCCCCCTCCTGTCAGGGACTCGTAGGAGAGCAATGAGGTTTCCCCTTAGAGCATCAGTGAAAAGAGCTGAGCAACTCCAAAGGGTACCTCCAAAAACCAACTTTAGTCCAAAGATCTCAGGAGGCGTCTAGAGATGCCACAGTTTCATGGGATGCATCTCCAGTAATTGAGTCAGCGTGGCAGTCTGCAGGTGCGGAAGGTGTGGGAGATGAATCCCTGTCTTCAGAGCTTCCACAGAGAACTGTGCCCACTACACTTCTTTGTGCTGTCCTGCATCACCCTCTCCCTGCCCTGGCTTGGAAAAATACCAAGTTTATGTAGAAGTCAGGCTTATTTTTATCTCACAGTGTTCCTGACACTCTCCAGCTGCAGCATGAAGTGTCTCAGTGCTTCCTGGTCTCGGAGGTGGCCTTGGACTCCCAGAGCTGGGACCAACAGCAGGAGCAGGGAGAACACAGTTGGGCAAGGAAACAGGAGTCCTTTTTAATGAATTAAAACCAGTTTAGTGATATCAGGATGGCCATCAGCTGCAATAGGCTGTGCATCAGGGCCTCTGTGTCAGTGCAGAGAGGAAAGGAGGCTGAGCTGGAAGGGAAGAGAGGGAAGCTGTGCCAGCCTTGGTGTGTTCTCCTTAGTATGCTGCTGGCTTTGCCTGGTACAAGTGCAGGAAAGCAGAGCAGTTAGATGAGAAATAAATAAAATGCCTCATTTAATTCCTTACTGAATGGGAGCTGGGGATTATCAAACCTTCACCCACCAGCATTTGTACAGGGGAGGAGGGGGAAGGAGGCAGCTGGATCCCAGCCCGTCAGTGCTGCCCAGCGTGGTGTGTGCATCAAACTGGGAATGTCTCGTCAAATCCGGAGCCTCTCCAGCCATCCCACCAGCCAGGGCTGGCGTGATTCACTGCATAAGAATTCTAACACTTCAGGTAGTTAATCATGTTAAATAAACTAGATCCATGTTTATCTCCGCCGAGTATCCCGCAGGGATGTGAACAATCCTTGGGAAGCTGCTGGATTCTATCTACGAGGCATAATTGCATTAAAGCACAAAGTGCAGCCCGGGTCTTTGGTGATTGCAAACAAAGCAGTGTTAATGCACTTCCCCCAAATCCACCAACGTTACCATCAAAACAAGCAAACAGAACACCGCAGCTAACGAGCAAATATTCCAGCAGCATTTGCAATAATCTTGTGGTGGGGCCTGTAATTACGAGTTGGACATTTCCAATGTGGTTTGTGGTAGTTTTTGGTAAGGACTGACTTCGCTCTGGTGACGACACAGCTCTAATGAAGCTGCTCTCCACACGTTCACCACCACCAAACTTTTCTCTACAACACGACTTCAGGATGTAAGAGGTGACCTCAAACTTCTGCTGCAGTTCCAAATTCTGGGTCTGGCTGAATTCTTCATTTCTAGTCAGAGAAAGGGAAGCTATGTCAAAATTTAAGGAGGTTAAAATTTGGAAGGGGTGGGAAGGAGAAAGGCTCAAGAGAGAAGGGATAAAGACACACAAACACACACACAAAAAAAAAAGAATGGGAAAAAAGCCCTAGAGTTGGATCATAAAGTCTCCCATATTTGGAACAGTCCATTCCACAGTTCTGGAATGTCTCTCTGGAATGGAGGTGGCTTGCAACATCTGGATGTTGCTGACCACTCTTTCCCATCCCTTTGTTTGCCCCTTCAGATGGCAAATTTGTGGCCTAAGCTATAGCAGTTGATGCCCTGACTGTACCAAAGATACATAAAAAGTATTTTTTCTTGAATAGTTATTTTTATAAGAGAAGAAATAGCACCCACTGTGTATAGACAGCAAATGTCTGTTACAGACACACTGCATTCCAGCAGTGTTTGCTGCAGGAAAGGGCTTTGCTCTTCCATGGAATAAGACACAATGATAGCAGGCATGAAGCCAACTTATCTCCAACCAGAACTTCAACTGAATTAGTGTAGAAAGTCAAAGAATAAAATAAAATAATAATAAAAATTAAAAAAAAAAGAAAGAAGACAGACAGAATTAAGAAGAAGTCCTGCTCAGAAGGTTTGCAAAGAGCAACACTCGTGGTTTGTTTGATGTTTGGTTTTGAGTCACAGCTGCTTTCAGAAGCCAGGCTGATGGGTTTGGGGACTCACACAACTCACATATTAGAAGAGAATTAAACTGCTGGCTGGCAGGAAAATCAGGTAGCACCTTTTAGAGATGCTGCAGAGGAAAGATTTATGATATTATCGTGAGGGGAAGTAATAATAAAAACAACTGGAGGAAGCCTTGCAGGAAATGCACGGGAATAGCAAAAGCCAGCAAGCTGTTACAGAAATAGAATTACAGAAAAAATGAAATCTTCCATATGCATTTTAGTCAAAGAGCATTAAAGTCTTTCCGTTAACTTCAAGGGGTTTCATATCAGACCTTAAATGTAAATTTATTTTAAATAGGCTGATACATAGGAGAGAGAGAGGTCTGACATGCAGCTTCACTGGCACACCCCAGGATGACTTCATTCCTTCAGAAATATTTGTATAATCCAGCCTAAACTTTGGTCCTATTTGTGCTGCATCGGTGTGAGCGCACAGCCAGCAGAGAGAGGGAAGGTGATCACACAACACATTCTAGAAACGTCTACAAACACCCCAAATCCTTTCCCACGGAGATGATTTTAAGAAGCAGTTTCTCACCTTTTGCCATAAAACAAGCCTGTGGAGCTCCTATGGGAGTTTTGCAGCTCCCCAGGATTAAACAGCACCTTTTCAGCAGAGGTGGCTGTGCACCAACCCAAACATTTACCAGGAGCTGGAGCAGGAGCATTTCTGCTGGATGTGTAATTAAGATCAGCCTGCCTTGGGTCCAAAGCTTGGATTTGGGGGTATATATGAAAATATATTTCATAGCAGGTTATTTTCAAACTAATGGCTGTTGCAACCTGCATGGAATGTCAGTCAAGAGCAATCGAGGTGAGCGCAGCCGAAATGGTGAAATTAAAAAAAAAAAAATCTGCTATCTTTTCGATACTATTTTTAGAAATTCAGAATAAAGTCAGATTTATGTTGTTCCTACTTTGCCTTAATGAAGTTTTCCATAAACAAATAGTGCACTGACAGGCTCATTTCAGTTTGTGGCAGGAAGTCCAACCAGTCTAACCATTAAAAACCCATTAAAAGGCCAAGTGGTGTTCGAGCCATCAAATGTGAGATGGGGCTGCCCCACAAGTTTCAAGACAGAAACCAGCTCAGGAGCTGGGCTGTGCATTTGGAAAAGGTGGGAGCCAGCAGTGGCCACTGGAATGGCAAGAAATCTTCATCTTGCCCTTGAAAACAATGCCTCGGGCACCCTACTTATGAGCAGAAGAGGGAGAAAAATCAGACTTCACTGTTTGCAAATTACACAGCGGAAGAACTTTCAGTTACTACAAAAATTTCTGGCTTCAGGCAAGCTTTTCATTTTCAGTGAAATCTAAAGTTGAGTGAGGCTGGACCCAAAGCACTTATTCCACAGTTCAGCATAGTCCCAGTCTCAAAACTGGATTTTTGTGAGCTGACCTCACAGTAAATTGAGCATCATTGGCAAAGATGCACCAGCAGGAAGAACCACAAACAAAACAAAAAAACACACACACAAACAGCAAGAGCAACAAAAGCTAAACTTCAAACCTTACTCTCCGGTTATAACTGGAATTATCAAAGCCATCCTCAATAAATGAGAATTAACACTTCTGCTTAATCTCACACACCACCGTGGGAGGCAAAAAGGAGAACAGTGTATCTTGATGCAGCCAGATAAACATGTATTAATGATCAGTAGAGAGGTCAAAATTAGAAACTGTTAGAACTAAAAGTTAAAGAAAAAAGATTCAAAAGTTTCTCTGTCCATATAGAAATTATTTTAAAATTAACTGGAAAATAAAATCCTTTACCTTTGTATTGCACGTGACTATTTCCTCTCTGCCAATAGTCAAGGACCTAATCTTGTATGTCCTACCAACTTCCAGGATTTTGGTGGATGTGAGAAGACTCTTGTTCAGTGCATGTGTCGTTATTACTCTAATTTAGTGCCTGTCATGAATCTTAAATGAACTCAGAACGAGAACTAATTAAAAAAATTGAATATAAGAGTTTTTATATAATTTCATAGAGTTATAGAATAACTAGATTTAGAAGGGAGCTCTGGAGGCTCCTCACAGGTGCCAAGCAGAGGGAAAATCCCTCCCCTCAGCCCTTTGTTCCTAAAGAATCCCCGTATAAAGTTCAGTCTTCATCGCTGTGGGTTGCACAGCTGATCCATGTGAAACTGGAGGTTCCAGGTTCTGTCCTGCACTGCGTGGGTTCCCAGCCTTTATTGATGCGTGGGCTGGGCTGTTCCAGGTGCAGGACTTTGTGTTTGTCCCCGTCCAACTTCCTGAGGTTCTTGAGAGTCCGTTTCCTTGTTTGTCTGGGTGACATCCCCGTGCAGCCCCTGCTCCTTCCAGTTCGGTGTCAGCTGGAGGCCGAGGTTCCCTCGGTGCCCCAAAAGGTGTCAACCCCCAAGGGGCACCACAAACTGTTGGACTTCTTTAAACTGGAGACCCTTCAAGTTCAAAAGTCACTTTCCAACCCCTCCTTACGGTCCATCCATCCAGTCTATTATTTGTCCTTTTTTGCCCAGCAAAACTGTGGGATAGTGTCAAAAGTCTTCTTAAAGATTTGCTGCTCTCTTCTCACCCACAGTCCCAGATATTTTGTGGTAAAAGCCTGTCAGGTTGGCCAGCCATGGATAAATTTGTCGCCCAGAGATTTTGTGGCTGCCCCTGGATCCCTGGAAGTGTCCAAGGCCAGGCTGGACGGGGCTTGGAGCAGCCTGGGATAGTGGGAGGTGTCCCTGCCCGTGGCAGGGGGTGGCACTGCGTGGTCTTTCGGGTCCCTTCTAACCCAAACTACTCTATTATTCTATTATTCTACAATTCTAAGTCCCAGCTGACTGTTCCTGACCATGTTCTTGTATTTCATGCTTCTGGAAAAAGCTTTTTTGAGAATATATCCCTTAGTTTTCCCAAGGAGTGAAGAAAGGCTAATCAGCCTGTTGTTCCTGAAATCCACCTTCTTATTTTTCTTAAAAGGACAATAAATCATTTTCCTGTTTACAGTCATAGGGGAATTTCTTCTGTATTTTGATTTTAAATGTTTTCTTGTTCATTATTCTAATGCTTAGATCACATAATTCCTTCCTCTTTGAGTATCCTCTCCTTTTGCTGCTAACTTGGCTGATTCTCAGGGTATAACTTGATTTTCTGTGTGAATAGTCCATCACTGGATGATTTCTTGGCATTCTTTTTCAGATTTGTGTCATATTTCTAGGAGGTTTATATTTCATTTCTCGAGCCTCCTCATGCAGAAAGTAGGAGCACAGCATCCCAGCCCAGAAGTGGGTTTGGAATTTTCCTTTATGAAGTGTTACATTTATAAAATTCCCGCCCTCAATAATGTAATTCCATTCTTTCTGTGTGCACGTGCACTGGAACAGGAATAATTTGAGACACTTCTAAGTCATTTGCAGCAAAACAAAAGTCAATAAAAGAGTTTAATCTTTCACTTGGGCAAATGTTTGCTGTGTGAGCAGCTCTGCACTGACAGAGCCCACAGAGCTGTCTGGGCATACACAGATCCACACGAGTTTTGGTTTCGTTACTTCTGAGTCCTCCTTGTTTGCTTCTGATATTTCCAAGTGTATATTTTTGATCCCAGTCAAACATAAAAGGTGGCGGCTCCTTTTGAAGTGGCTGAGAGTTTCCCGGCTCATTTCAGTGGGAATAAATTGAAACCCTTAATTACATTTTGTCATCTCTATCAATCTTTGTGGAAGAACTTTAGCATAGCGATATTTTCCTCATAGGCATATCCTTGTGGGATACTAATTGAAAATGTGAATTAACTGCATTAACTATCACATAATCAGAGAGGTTTTTTTTTTCTAAGGCAGTCAAATTTCTGATTGACTTACACCGCTGCAGAAGTGACTTGAATTAACTACTGCCATTCTGGTCCCCTCGTAAAAGCAGAGCAAGAGCATTACAAGGAATTCTGAAACAAACAAACCCTTGCTCCACTTTGCTTTGGTCCAAACTGTTTTCTCCAGTTTCTTTCTCAGCTTCATGAATACAAACCTCTCTGGACTATACCCGAGGCCACCAGAGCTGTTTCAGGTACTGAAAGAAAACTGAAAACTCATTATTTGCTCCCCCTCGAGCAGCTGATCTTTGCCTCACCTTCTTTTCCCTTTGCTCCTTCTCCTGCTCCTTGTATCTGTGTGGGGGGGGGAAAAAAAAGAAAAGAAAAAGAAAAAAAAAAAGGAAAAAAAAGCACTTTTTTTCATTCAGTTTGTCAAGGCTGCTGAACAAAGACTTTTATCCCCACTGGGCCTCTGAAGTTGTGCCAAGGTTTCCGTCCACACTCGGATGGACTTCCCACATTCCTCCTAGAGGTGTTCTTCCTTTTTCCTCAGTATATATTAATGAGAAAACTCAGGGGTTTTAAACTATATTTTCAAGTGGATGAATTATCCTGTTTTGAGGGGTAGGAAAATTTTACTTTGCCCTGTTTAGAAGGGGGTAGATTCCATTCTTTAGCACAAGCCCTCAACTGGACTGGAATGGCTGTTGCTTCCCCTCTGGAATGATGTGTTCTGTCTCCTGCTGGAATGACATATTTTGCCCTCAAGAGATGAGGCTGAGGGGCTGAGAAGTGCTAAGAAACACTTCAGGACATGAACCACAGGCAGACAGTGCCATTTTCTAAACAAAAAGCTATTATAGCCCTTATTAACCTGCATTCCTTCTGCAGGCAAGGGGCCAAGATGAAAGAACACAGTCCTTACTAAAAAAAAAAAACACCAGGAGAGTTAATTTTAGGAAGCAAACCTGTGGCATCAGGACAGGGACCTGGAGGGAGATGCTGCAGGGCTCTGTTTATCCTCCCTCAGACTCATCAAAGTCTCAGAGTGCCGAGCTGACACACATCCAGGGCAAAGTCAAATAATGGTTTCTGCTAATTTCTAGCATTTTGAACTCCTAAGGAGCATCTAGAAGAGAAGCTTTCCTGCCTCTAGCAACTCCCACAGAAAGAGGAACATTTGGAGCTTAGCACGGCTCCAGGAGATGCGGCACACGGCATCTCTCAGCTCTACAGCATTGCCAGGGCCGTAAAAGGAAGATCTGATGGAAAGAGATGCAAGAAGAATGCCATGGTCAGCTACTGTAAATAGTCAATTACTTGCACCACCCAGGAGTCTCATCCTAAGTGCACAATTATCCGTGTTTTTGTCGGGTCACTGGATTAAATCCATGGGCTGCAGCAGCTCGTTACACACACACACAGAGGGACATTTTGCCTGCTACAATTATCCTCTAATCTAAATCATCCACAGTAGAGAACTTCATTCTCTTAGCTGTCACAAACTGAAGTTGTTCACCCTTGTCGTGGAATTCGGTGCTCCATCCCACTGCCACTTTCCTCACCAAGGAATTCCTGTCTCTCCACGCTGCTGCAGCATTATGTAACCATCCATGTGGTGGAAACCCGGCTTAAGAGCCCAGCACAACACAGCACAGCCACCTCCAGGCATCTCCTTGGAGAAAGGTACGAACCCGCAGCTGGCCAGCTCCCGCTGGAGCTGGAGCGTTGGGATGGAGAGAGGAAGGAATGATCTGCAAACAGCAGAGCCCAAGCGAATGCAGTACCTTTGTAAATCTGCTCTTATTCCAGGGAATTTTAGTCTTTCCTTCGGTAAGGGTGTGAATACTTCCCAGTGTGCCTGAACAGAGATCAATAGAAAGCATAAAAGTCAAATATTATGAGTAGCATTCCTAATTATTTATTAAAATCCCACTATTTAAGGTCTTAAGCTCTGTTCTGGGCAAAGCATGGAACAAATGCAGTGCAGAGGCTACTTTCAGATCCAAAAGTTCACTGTGGTGCTGCTGCCTGGAGAATTATTCCTTCCAAGAGCCAGGACTTCTTTGGATACAGGCACTCCCTCACACTAACACTGCCAGGCAGCTTCCAGAATCCAAGGTAGCGATTTTGTACAACTAAATGTCCAACCTTTAATTCACCACAGGATTCAGTGTCTTCCTTAAAGCCAAGCAGCAGAATTCCTTTAGGATAACTGGGTGGTAGGCCACTGGCCCAGCAGCTCTCAAGAGCTACAAAATACAAGTTTCAGGATGGAGTTTTAAATATAATATGTTATATTTAAGTTATATTTAAGAGCATCACAATGTACATAATCAAGAGCATGAACGTTTTAACACAGGACACCTCAAAGTTGGAAACCGTAAATCATAGAATCGTAGAATTATTGAATGGTTTGGGTTGGAAGGAACATTAAAGATCATCACATTCAAACTCCCTGCCATGGGCAGGGACACCTTCCCCATCCCAGGTTGTTCAGAGCCTTATCCAACCTGGCCTTGGACACTTGCAGGGATGGGGCAGGCACCGCTTTTCTGGGCAACCTGTGCCAGGGCCTCACCACCCTCAGAATAAAGAATTCCTTCCCAGTATCCCATCTAAACCTACACTCTGTCAATCTGAAGCCATTCCCCCTCATCCTGTCACTCCAAGCCCTTGTAAAAAGTAGCCCTCCATCCTTCTTGCAGGCTCCCTTTATCAACATTATCATCTTTAGACAATTTTAAAAGTCGTGCCACGGGACCAGTATCAGCACACAAGAAAGGGAAGAGATGAAGTTGGGCATCTTTGTCTTTGGAGACACTTTGATGTGGCACCTGGGGACGTGGGTTCCTGGTGGCCTTGGCCGTGCTGGAGAACGGTTTGGCTCCATGATACTGAGCATCTTGTCTAACCTAAATGACTCCAAGTTTTCAGGTGTGTGCAAGCACCAGTGACTTTGGCAAGGGCCTGAAGTCAAAGCCATGCTCAGGGCCACTCATGAGAAGGTTCTAAAAGGGATGAAGTCTTTCAATCCATGGAACAAGTCTGATGATTCCCCTTTTAACTCCTGTATTTTTTCATCAGCACAGACAGCGAACGAAATGATCAAGACGAGAAATTCCTGGTGCAACAACTGTGCACAGTAGGTTTGTTCAGGGCTTTCCCAGCCATTTTTTGTTTAGGGAAGGACAAGATATAAGTGCCAGGTAGTGACAGAAGAGGATGAACAAGGTGCTCATACACTGGGGATTTAAAACAGATCACTGATTTTAAAGGATCCATACGTTAACTTTTTTTCCCAAAAAAAAATTGGTGGGTAATTAGAAGAATCACACAGATTGCAGGAGCTGTCAGTTGTAGGGATTTAAGGGATTTTTGTAGGAAACTACAGCAGTTAAGGAAAACTGTCCCCCAGAGGACAGGCGCACACACACACACTCCCAGAGGAATCCAGAGCAAGTATTAAAAAATAAGAATTAGCTGAGCTAAGTGGAGGATTTCACATTGACCTCCCAAGAACAAAGCACACACAGAATATGCCAGAGCATTGAAGATCACATCTGAAGGAAATCAGGGTTAACTCTGGAAGCCAAGAAACAAAAACGAGTTCAGCCTGGAAGAGGCATCAGTAATAGCAAGAAATTAATCTGTAAGTAGATCAGTAATAAGAGGAAGTGCTGGGAGAGCCTTGTCCCACTTCTCAACAGGAAGGAAAACTACAGATGATATTTAGTAGGACAAAGAGTATTCTGTGTGGGGTTTTCCATCAGTTTTCACTGGAAAGGCCTGTGATGAGCAAGGGACTGGTAACTACTCAAACCAAGAGGGAAGATCCTTCCCCGTAACTGGGCAGGATACAACACAAAGCTCGATGTTTTCAAATCAATTAAACCTGAAGAACACACTAAAGGACAGTCTGAGGCAACATCAAATCTACCTGAGAATTCATGGAGAATGGGGAACATTCTAGCAGGCTGGAAAGAGTAAATGTTATGCCTGTCTTTAACACGAAGGATGTTTGGCACAAAAAGGAAGAGAAACTGGTGAATTATGGACCACTCAAATTAAGCTCTTTAAAAGATGAAAACTGCTTTAGGCACCAGGAAATATAAGCCAAAATGGCTTTATCAACAACACATGGCATCAAACCAGCCTAATTTCATTGCACAGTAGATCAGCACAGGCTAAGAAATAAGCTGAGAAGGTCATATATTTTGATTTTATTAAAACATTACACCATCTGCTACGGTATTCTAATCAGGAGGCAGGGAAACCTGACCTAGGAGAAATTACCTGGTCACGGCTACAAAATCAGTTGTAAAAGTGTGCCCAGGAGGAGTTTCCAGGGGTTCACTGACAGCATGGAAGGATGTGTCCCGTTGGGTCTGGAGAGTGCCCAATTCTGTCTTGGACACAGTCATGTTTTGAGTGATGGAATTAACAGCACTTGCAGCGTGTGCAAGTGTTTTAGAGGGTAAGATTAGCACTCAAAATGACCTCTACAAAGTGAAGAAAAGGTCTGAAAGACCAGATTCCATTCCGAGAGCAACACAGACTATTCCCCTAAACCAAGAATAATTGGCTACAAAAACAAAGGGCTGACACCAACTAGAGAACAAAATTCCTTCCCCAAAGATCTTGCACATTCCATCCTGGAATATCTGAATCTTTCTTGCTGCCTGGAGTCAGGCACAGGAGAGGCAGTGCATCCCACTCCTGAGAGCAAGGATCCAACACCTGCTTTCCTTCATGCCTGATGCTCTTTGCTACCACAGAGCCTCTACTTTAAATGGCTTCCAAGTTGTTTTCTAACGTCGCTTTGAGCCAAATGTTTCTCCAAGGTGTTCAGCTCTTCAGAAATGCAGGGCAGATGTTCTACCAAGCTGTTCTAGGTTCCAGCAGCCTGGCTGTGTCTGCCAGAAGCATCCTGCCCCCTGAGCAGATCCTGAGGGAGAGTGAAGCAGGTCTGGCTGCCTGGCTGAGACAGCTGGAGGAGGAGGAGGAGGAGGTGAGAGGGGGCCTTCAGCAAGGAAGGCTCCAGAGCTCTGGCTGAGTCACCCTGGGCTCAGGACCCCACGAGCAGTTAGGGCTGGGGAAGAGCCCAGATGACAATCCTAACATGTCGTTGTCTTGAGGCCCCTGGAACACGAGGGCTGCACGGAGCTGGGGAAAACATCAGTGCACAAAAGCATGTACAACACTAAAAACCACTTTCAGTCCTTTTCAGCCGAGTGTATTGAGGCAACAGAATGTTCCTTTCTCGTTTTGGGGCGGCAATCGCAAAAAGCAGATGTTACACTCTGCTAATTTTTGTCGCTGGCATCCGGCCCGCTGGCAAGATTAAAACAACTGTTGGCATCCTTGGAGCAGCTGGGCAGCAAAGCTGCTGCCTTTACCCACACAAAGACATTCTGAATAACCTTTGAGCCTGAAACCTTCTTCCTTTGTAATCCATGTTTTGGCAGGCTTCTCCTCCACTCCCCCTGCTCAAAGATGGTATTCCCCAATCCTTGTGGAGTCTGGAATGTATCTTTAATGCGCCATAAATGTTGATGAAAAATAGATGTAAAATCCATGACATCTCTGACCCTCATTTAACTTTCACTGCAGAAAGAAGGACACTTTCAGGGTTGTCCTTGCAGTTTATCTTCTCAGAATCTTTTTGAATTCAAGCTTCATCAATAAAGCAGGAAAAAGTCTTCAGTGTTATACATTTTACCTGGGTGTCTAACATAATACAGAATTTTACATAAAATGCTGAATTATTCTGACATTAGACATATGATTTAAAAGTGAAAATGGCAGTCACTGGCAATAAATCAGTTGAAGAATGAGCGCTATTAAATCCAGCATTGATAGGTGGAATGAGAAAAATGATGCCTTAATAGATCACAGTTCTTTTCCTAGAAGCTAAATGTGATGTCTTCTTTGGAAAAAAAAAAAAAATAAAAGCTCCCAAACAAACATAAAAGTGATCTATCTATTGGTCGAGTGCACAATATTGGGAACGTGTCACTGATAGAACATAAAGTAGAAATAATATACACCTTGTTAGACATCAGATATCACTTTTCCTCTGTTTTAGTTAATTGTCATTAGGAAATAAAAAAAAATCAGTCCAAAAGTAAACAAACTGCAGCTTATCACTTCTGCAGTGTTCACCCTGAGCTGTAAGATCACACAATAAAATACTAGGCAGGGCTCTGGAATGTGAATCCTCTGGGTGGGTGTGCCAGCAGTAAAACTGGAGGGGTACTCAGTAACTGGAGAAGAGAGCCATGATTCAAAGGAGAAGGGGCAAAGCTGCATGGAACAGTGTTTCAATACAGTGCAATGCCAAAAACTGCCCTAATTTCCAGATAACTTCATAAAAATCAGCCATTTAAGTCTTGCTAGCAGTGAAAAACTCAGGCACGCGGGCTGGGCTGGACTGTTCCCTCTGCAGCCAGCCAGCGAGGAGGAAATAAAGATTTCCTGCCTCAAATCCTGTTGGCAACGGGATGAAATGATCTCTGGGAGCAACAGGAACCGTCGAAGAAAGACAAAGTAGGTGAAATGAATCCCACAATTGCCACCTGGGATTTCTTCAGCTTTCTGCAGCCTGGGTGAATATATTATCCATGGGAAACGCGGTTGTGTGGAAAATTCCACTGAAAGTTTAATTTGTTGCACCCTCTTGAAAAGAGAGGGATGTGTTGCTAAAGGGACAGGGCGAGTTGTTGGTAGAATTGAGGATTTTATGGCTTTGAACCTTGGTTTAATACACTGGATCTTGCCAGCACAGACAACCTTCAATGTTTGGAAGGGGCAGATATTTTAAAACTCCTTAAAAAGCATTTTGGGGGAATACATTGGACGTAGCCTCGTGAATCATGTGTGAAATACCTGCTTGTATTACTCCAAAGGTTTTCAGGCAGAATTGGGCTTTTTGGAATGAACTTGGAGCAAAAAGGCCCTGATGTGAGGATGTGCTGTGACCAACTCTTTATCAGATTTTACTGGACATGTGTAGGACAGAGAATAACTAAACATAGATACCAAAGCTGAACATTCTCTTATAAATATAGAAAAACGACTCTAAAAACTCTACTAGACTTATCAAATATCTGTTTATGCTGTTTATATCTCTTTGGGAATCATATACAGACCTCTGCACGATATATTTTTAGATTACTGCATGATTTCACGTGACTTGGATCTAAATTTAATCCAAAATTAAAATGAGTAACTACATTATTTCAAGCCCCCAGAAGCTGGAGACTGTTCCAATAGATGATTCAACACCAAACCAAAGAATCAGAGAATTGTTTGGGTTGGAAGAGACCTTAAAGATTATTTAGTTCCAACCTCCCTGCCACAGGCAGGGAACTTCCCACTAGAGCAGATTGCTCAGAGCCCCATCCAGCCTGGAACTTGAATTTCAATGAGTTCAAATGAAAAAAAATACATATTTACTCAACAAAATAGGTGATTAACTAGTTGAAAAAGAACAGTGTGTCACCCAGGGACACAGAAGGGACCTCTCCCTCATGAAGTGAGAGCTGTCATTGCATTAAGCATTCCACAATTATACATTTTAGAACACTCTCATTAAAATCAGATGATTCAAAGGCAACTTAAGCAATTTATTTGGACTCCTTCTCCCTTCTGTGTCGAGTGTGGATCTATAGAAAGATGTTTAACTGTTGGCAGAGAGGGCCAAAATCCCAAGGACAAGTGCCATGTTTCCCATGAACCTGTGCAGACAAACTCCCTGCATCAGTAGCAGCCAGAGCTTCACTCCCAGGTCTGTTAGGCCTTTAGCAAAAATTCTACTTCTGAGGGGCAGAGCCCAAAAATCAAGTGCACAACGTGACTCACAGATAGATCATTTTGTTGTTTTTAACAGCAGGGGTCTGGTGATATCATCTTACCCCTGCAGACCACACCACATAACCCCGGGGGAGTAACTTGTCCTTGGAAAGCACATGTTTTCCCAGATGATGTCCCAGTCTTGCCATGAGCACTCAAGAAACGGCCAGTCCATGTCAGACCTGTCTGCTGGACCCACAGATTATTATGAAAACCTTGCTAAACATTTGTTCATTTATTCATAGAAAAAAAAATCATGGAATGGTTTGGTTTGGAAGAGACTTTAAAGATCCTCCAGCTCCAACCCCTGCCAGGGGCAGGAACACCTTCCACTATCCCAGGTTGCTCCAGCCTGGCCTTGAACACTTCCAGGGATCCAGGGGCAGCCACGGCTTCTCTGGGAAACCTGTGCCAGGGCCTCATTACCCCCACAGGGAACAATTTCTTCCCAAAATCCTGTGTAACCCCACCGTCCTTCACCTTAAGGTCATTGCCCTTGTCCTGTCACTCCAGATCCTTGTCCAGAGTCCCTCTCCATCCTTCTTGTGAATTCACCTCTTTGACTCTCATTACACGCCCCTTCCTCCTCTGCATCAGGTGTATCTACACTACTAATGAAGCTGTGATTAATTACAGAACTGAAGTTAATTTTTCAAACAATTCCATATAGACAGAAACTTTCAGGACACATCAGCTCAATCCTGGTGTAAACTAGAGGCTTGAAAGGAAATCCTGTTGTGACTTCTCCCAACTTATAGGATCTGTTAGTCCATATCCAGGCAGGTGCCCTTTGCACCTTCCCTCCTGTCATGGTTTAACCCCAGCTGACCCCTAAGGACCCCGTGACTGCTTCTTCACTCCCTCCCACCCCACCTGTGGGCAGAAGGATGGGAAAGAACAAGGAAACCTTGTGGGTTAAGATAAGAATAGTTTAATAATAATAATAATAATAATAATAACAATAACAACAACAATACACTGATCCTGGTGGTAATAATAATCACAGTAATGGAAAGGAGAGAGTGACAGAAGCCAGGAGACACAAGTGATGCACAATACAATTTTCACCACCCACTGATACCCAGCCTGTTCCTGAGCAGCCATCAGCCCCTCCCAGTCAACTCCCCCAGTTATATACTGGGAGTGATGTCCTGTGGTGTGGAATATTCCTTCGGCCAGTCCAGGTCTGCTCTCCTGGCTGTGCTTCCTCCCAGCTTTTTGTGCACCTCCTCACTGGCAGAGCACCAAAGTGCTGGGCTTAGGGTGAGCACTGCTCTCAATGACTAAACTTGAGTTTATTTTTTCATACTAAAGCCACCCCAAATACTAGGAAATAAATTAACCCTCTCCCAGCCAAAACCAGGACACCCTCCAGTGTTCCCTCTCCAGCTGCATCCACTCCAGGTAGGCTGCATCCAAATTTTTTCAAGCCACAGCACATTCAGTTATTAGCAAGTACAGAGAAATGCCAGCTCATAATAAGCCAAGATGAAATATTTAAATACCCACTATTTTTGTCAGTTCTGAAAATGATGAAAGCCTCCCAGTTCTATTATATATGCAGTTCCATACCTCTGCTTCAACATTGCAAATCTACAAGCAACTGTTGTAAACTGTTTTTCTATATTAAAGGTTATGTAGTCAGAAGTCTGTGGAGGACTTTGTTTGACTGCAAATAGCAAATTTTCCTCCCCAGTTTTCACTGTGAATCACTCCTATGTTCTCCACTGGTTCTGTCAGCACAACATCACTTGCAAGCACATTGGAGGTCCCCCCCTGGAGTAAAACACACAACATGCGTCAAAAAATGTATTTTGCTGTCTGGAGAGCAGGATTTTGCCTCAGTTCTTACTCCACATGTTGTCTTTTCTACTCATTTGCCGTGAAGGAAATTCGGGAGTCAATAAGGAGAGAAGGAAGGAGTTCATTCCAATCTCCACCAAGGAATAGCACGGAAAATAAGTGTAGTAAAATTAAAATGCAAATTAAAGGACATGCGCTTGTGCCCACGTGCTTGTGTGCGTGAGCACACGCAGAGCTGTGTCTGTGAATCCAAAGGCACAGCTAATTCCATGGCTTGGCTGTGAATGGAATTGCAGGGAGCTGATCAGGGGTGTGAACCACCTGTGGGAAGAGGTGAAAGCACAGCACAGCACTGAGCTGTGCCAAGGGGTTCAAACAGGGCCTGGGAAGAGCAATTCAGCTTTTCCACAGTGCCTGGTCCCGGGAATGTCGTGATAGAGCTCCGACATCCCTGTTTCACAGCATGAGTGAGTCCATCACCAGTGTGCATCGAGGAGACAGGGCCGTCATGTGAGGCACTGAGCAAAAACAGGGAAAAAATAACCTTCATGACTCAAAGTCTCACAGGATTCCTCCAGCACAGCATACTGCAAGATGCAGAACTCCGCGGCCCTGATTGATTTCTCGCTCCTTGGAGCAATCCCTGTAAATCTGGGGGAAGGGAGTGCTGCCACCCTGTTCTCCTAAACAGATCATCCTCCTACCATCTCAATTAAAAAACAAGTGATGCACCTCTGAGGAACAAATATTGCAAAATCTTTGAATTTTCTGAAATCTAACTGAGTTAAGGCAGGTCTAATAAGTCCAGTTGATGACTAAGATTTTTTTTCCTGCTTTTAGAAAGACAGTGTTTTGTTGTTGTAGGATGTTGAACCCTTGTTGTGCACTGCTGCTGCCAAAGGTGCATTCGCTATAATGGAAATGCAGATGATGCCAAGCCCCAGCATGTGTTTCCAATTAAAATGCTTCATTTTCTGCTAAGATCTTAAAGTATGACCTGATTAGCTCTGCCAGTTCCCAGAGCTCAGCCCCTGTGACTCCTTATCTTATTCAACAACTGCTGTCTCACTTTGTATGTTTGGAGAGGAAAGCACCATATCCCTCAAAGGCCTGGGAGGTTTTATGGAGTCTGTTGACAACACAGAAAATTTCGTGTGGGTCAGGGGTAGCACATCCAGCTGTTTTCTGTCCCTGAGTCTCCCCTGCCTGCTCACACATCTTAATAAGAAATAATTAGCACAGCTCAAGCGGCAATTCCATGCTAACAGTGCAGGTTGATGTCTGGGTTTTTTAGGTACAACAATTGTACATAGAATTTACTGCAGTAGAATTACCTGCAAATTATTGAGGTTTTAAACAACAGAAAATTGATTTCTTTTCATCTAGGATTCCTCAGTGATGTTATCAGATAAGGAACAGCATGAAAGGCCTTTCCTAAGAACCAGTGTCCTTAGTCAGCAAGAAAAGAGCAGTGTATTATTTATGGAAAGCAGGCAATATGGCACCAGAGTGAAAGGGTGTAGATGAAGTGACAGATTAAGTCTGAGCTTTGAAAATGTATTTTATGTCACACGGAAATAAATATGTCTGTTAGGTAAATTATACGCAATTATCAAAAGATTTCTTTTTATGTAAGTTTTACTTCAGATTTAAACTTCAAGTAGGGGCTATTTATTTGGAATTCTTCCCTGTGAGGGTGGGGAGGCCCTGGCACAGGGTGCCCAGAGAAGCTGTGGCTGCCCCTGGATCCCTGGAAGTGTCCAAGGCCAGGCTGGACGGGGCTTGGCGCACCCTGGGACCGTGGGAGGTGTCCCAGCCCATGGCAGGGGGGGGACTGGATGGGCTTTAAGGTCTTTTCCAACCCAAAGCATTCCATGATCCCATGATTCTGTATCCAGACAGTGTCATAAAAATTCTTTTTAAAGCACTTCAGCTTCAGCAGTTGCCTCTCCTCACCTTCCCCAAAGACACACACACACATTGTGCAGACGTTTTCAACGTCTTGTTCTGCACCAACAACATGAAAGAATATCTGGAGAGGCTGGGAAGACAGGAGCAGGTTCTCCAGCTGGGAAAGGGAATGTTTTTAGAACAGAGCTGCATACGCAGGGACTTCGCCTGGAGGTGGGTGTTAACGTAACTTTTTTAAAAGTGACAGTAAAAATGCAGGGCCCATAAATGCTGGGCCAGATGGATCCCTCTCTGCTTTCACGGGTTATGCCTCAAATACCACGGTGCATATGGATTTGGGGTGTGAGGTGATTTTCTTCTGGGTGAAACACACTGCTAGTCCTTGCACTCAAGCCTGGCAGTATTGATAACGCCAGGGAGAGACTGGGAGGTTTCCAGGCCTGGAGATGGTGAATTTACACTTTATTGACAAAGGTGTCTGTTATCTCCAGCTCTGTCCTCGTGTTTCCCCCAGGCAGCCGGCAGTACCCTGCCTGTTCTGATCCTGCCTTTGCTGTGAGCATGGCTGTGTCAAAGAGCGCTGGGATGCTTTGAGCTCAGGGAATCACAGAATCACACAGAATCACAGGATCATTGAGGTTGGAAAAGCCCTCCCAGCCCATGGAGTCCCAGCCGTGCCCCATCCCCACCTCGTCCCCAGCCCAGAGCTCTGAGTGCCACGTCCCGGCCTTCCTTGGGCACCTCCAGGGCTGGCGACTCCAAACCTCCCTGGGCAGCCCCTGCCAAGGCCTGACCACCCGTTCCAGGCAGGAATTCCTCCTGCTGTCCAACCTGCCCCTCCCCTGGCACAGCCTGAGGCCGTTCCCTCTCCTCCTGTCCCTGTTCCCTGGGAGCAGAGCCCGAACCCCCCTCCTGCCCCTCCCGGTCAGAGACTTCCTGAGAGCCAGAAGGGCCCCCCTGAGCCTCCTTTTCTCCCGGCTGAGCCCCCCCAGCTCCCTCAGGAGTTTCCCAGGCCCTTCCCAGCTCCGTTCCCTTCCCTGGACACGCTCCAGCCCCACCAGGTCTCACTTGAAGTGAGAGGCCCAGAACTGGATGTATGGAGAACATTCACTGCACCCACTGAAAGGGAGGAGGATTTGTCTTACCAAGAAGTTAAATTTTAGGTTGGGCGCCTTGTCTGGGTCCCCTTTCTAAACAATTGTAGGAGATTGATGATGCCTCCAGAGGAAGATTCCCTGTGCCATCTTTAGGAGGGAGCAAAACTGAGCCTTTTCTTCCCAATTGCCTGTAGTGACAGACAGGATGAACCAGTAGATGTTTAACTTAGGGGTGGCTGAAGTCCAACAAGTGAGAGGAGAAAAAAAAGCCCACCAGCTTGTATATTATGATGTATATTAGGAAGCATATCTGAAATTGTTTCAGTGCAGTTTAGGGTATATTCACCTCTGCTTTTCCAAACCTTTTTCAGAAATAATCCTCACTCCTGGAGTGAGCTTTGCAGAGTTGTGTGGGATTGCAGTGATGCAGACTGTACTCTGCTGGAACTTTCTAGCCTGAGTTGCACTCCAAACTCCCACAGGCTTGCACTAGAAATTTTAGGCTCATAAGGCTCAATGTAACTTCTCAAAGTGGGATAACAGAACCAATATCACCCTCATGATTTTATATATTAAGCTGCTTTTAGCTTAAGTCTGGATCCTGGATCTCTCTCGTCAGCAGCCCTTTTCAGTAAGGTTATTGTAACTGAAAGTAGAAAGCCTGAAAAAGCAGGTAATTAACGGGTTTATGTGGGAGGGAACAAACAAAGGAAAAACAAAAGGAGCTGTGGATTTCTGTGAAACCATGAAGGGGAAAAAACCCCGCCTTTCTACTGTACCTTAGGCTGGTTCGTCACACCGTGTTTGAATAACAGGAGTGTTCTCAAGAAAAAAAAGAGACAGGAATGTACAAGGTTCTGCCTTCAGACTCCTGCTGAGCAATAATGGAAGTATAACTAATTAAGGGCCTGATCAAGGTCCCATTGAAGCATCCCACTGATTTCAGTGGGCCTCGGATCAGCCCTAAGTGCATGGAGTGTAAATATGACTGCATTAAAAACATGGTTTGCTTTCAGTCAGGGCTGGCTGTGTGATGCTGCCACAGCAGAGCTGGCCCAAAGCTGCTCTGCAGCAGAGTCAAAGGTTACTACTCCCAACTGAAGAGTTGTGTGAAAGACACTCTCGATCTGAGAGGGATAAATGGAAAAGGTGGTGGAGAGAGGCCTTGGGGAAAGCTGTGCTGAGCCATTCTTGCTGCTGCTCCCAGCACTGCTGGGAGAAGGAAGAAATGAGAAGAATTTCCCTCTTCTCAGCACACCTGGAGCGTGGTGTCCTGTTCTGGGCTCCTCAGTCCTTGAAAGACATGGACACACTGGAAAGGTGAAGGGCTGGAAAGGTGCTGTAGGCATCTCTTCCGTGAGGAAGGTTGGGAGAGCTGTGTGTGTTTAGCCTGGAGAAGAGAAAGCTCAGAGGGGTTTGTCAATGTTGTAGACACCTGAAGAGAGGGTGCAGAGGGGATGGGCCCAGGTGCTTTTCACAACCTGAAGCACAGGATGCTTTGTCTGGGTACCAGGAAATAATTTTACTGTGGGGGAGACTGGGGCCTGCCACAGGTTGCCCATGGAGGTTGGGGAAGTGCATAGCATTTATTTTATAACTTCTTTATCTCAGAATCCTGACCGGTTTGGTGGTAAACTCTTTGCAGAGAACAGAAAATCCGTAATTGCATTATATCTTAGTCCTTAGATTCCACAAACGCTTCTTTTCAGTGGTTTTGCCATTTATAGGACATTAGCTTAGTTCTGAGTGAATAAACATTCTCGTCAGTCTCCGAGTGTGGGCTGACCTGCAGCTCAGTCTGTGCCTGTTCCTGAGGTCACTCCATAAAGGCTGTGACAGAGCTGACTGCAAAGGTGACACATCGATATCATAGGGGACAAAAGCAAACCTGACTTGAAAGTTTATTTGCAGTCCAAATGGGAGCATGAAGAGTGAAACCTTTGATTTTCAGTGCTCTACTCCTGGTTTTTTGCATCTTTTTAAAAGTAAATTCAAAGTGTCTGGGGCCTTTCCTGCCTGTGCTGCTTTGGAGCAGCCACACCTTTTCCCTACCACAAAACATAAATAAATAAAAGCCTACCCATGTAACATCTGTTTACACCCTTGTATTCTGAGTCAGCAGATTACAGAAGAAACAATGTAAAACATTTAAAAAAAAAAAAAAGGGCTCACTCATCCATAAGCAAAAACCACAGAACACAATTCATTCTGGTCTTAACCCTGCAAGCAGCAAGAAAACTGACACACGAGAAACCACCCAGGCTGAAAAATGTATCTTCTTTCCATTGCTATAGCAATTCTAAGCTGGAAAATGCATGTTCTTTTCCCACGGAAAGGGGATTAGTAGGCAGGAGACAAGGATTTGTCAAAATTATTTATCAAGTTGTTACAGAAGTTAGTTTAAAGTCGTGGACTCCGCTAAGTTTTAATACCTTCTTCAGCCTACTAGGAGGAAGTTAAATTAGTAGACAGCGGTGCAATGGCAAATAATTTAAAGCCCTGAAATGCTGGAATTCCACGTGCCAGGCAAGTCAGATGTAATCCTCTAGTTCTAATGAAAATAAACCCACACTCTCAGCTCCAGCCAGAAAACAAAAACATGGGCAAACACAAGAGCACAAGCTGGGAAAAAAAATCAATCCTAATGACCAATAAAAGGAAAATCAGAACCAGGATCAGTTTGCATATTATTATTATTATTATTATTATTATTATTATTATTATTACTATTACTATTATTGAATCTAAAAATTGGTTGACGAGTGGTATCTCTGACTCCAAAACCTGCCTTATAAACCAGCAGTGTGTGCAGAAGACTGAACTGGCCGTGACAGGAAAATAGATGTGACCAATAACAGCTGATGTGTTCTAATAACTGATTTTAGATTGTCATTGATTTTGTGGGTGTTTCCTCCAGGTTAACTCATACCATTGCCTTAAATTGATTCAGAATAACTTCTTAGGTATTATTTTACATATATTTTCTTTTCAATCAATTATTTATTGATAGCTAATTCTGATAATTAATGGGTTTTTCTTGAAAAAGAAACAAGTAAACAAAAAAAAAAAGCAAACATCAAGAAAAGTCAAAGTGAGTAAAAATCTTTAAAAAGAGAAAAGCAGCAAAAGCCTCTAAAACAAAATGGAAGAGACTTTCCCCTTTGCAGACAAGAAGCAATTTGTATTCTGAGGTGATGCATTATAATTTTGACCAAAGTAAAACATCTATCTCACTTTGCAAAGCAATTTACCCTCATAGGCTTAAAAAATCTGCACATAAAACACTCCTAAATATGATGTCACCCTCCTTGTCTAACTCCTCCCTTCAAAGGCATGAGAACTTTTAAGAAAATATTCGGAAAGCACTAATTTTTTTTCCTAAAAAAAAATTAAAATCCAGTTTAATTTATAAAATAGTTCTCCCCAAAGAAAAGACAGGAAAACTGCAAACAGTTTCTCTTCAGCCCCTTGTAATTCTATTTGTTTCAAACAAAATCAGATAAACTCTAGATATGTTCCAGCACCGTGGTTCTCTCTGCATCCAAAAACAGAGAGGAATTAATATGTTTCATACCACTGTTTCCCCTTTTGCTGATTAGAAAATGAATATAAGTTTTTGGGGTAGAAGACAGGACTCAGTGCAATTGTCTTTGGACTAGAGGTCAAAAAAAAAAAAACCCACAACCAAAATTTGGAAAAATGTAGATCCCTATTTTATCCAAACTGAACGATTTGTCCATAATCCAAATCAGTTTGTTTATTTTTAGACACAATTGAAAACCTTGGGGCTCTCATGGAAAAGCTCTGTGGGTTGGTTCCTGTTCCAGCCAGTTCAGATATTTGGCTCAGAGCCTAAAGAGATTACTTTGGGACAAAAATAAAATGGGCATTTCAAAGGCCCGTTTTACTTCTGAAATCTTTGCTGAGTAGGAAGTACTGCTGACATTTGCTACGATTCAATTTTAATTTGTCCAGCTTGGAAGGGAAAAAAATCAGTATTTTAACCTAATGATTTTTTCCAACAAGGAAGCAAAACCACAGGACACACCGCTGGGCAATTGATAAGGAATGATGAACACAGGAAGCCAGAATGCAATTTTGCTGATACACACTGAAGTGTCATAACAAAGAACATTTGTCAAGGCTGCATCATCATTTTTTTGGGCTATTTTTGCACCACTTAGAGAGGTGACAGAGCTCTCCTAGCAGGATGTCCTGGGACAGGCACGTCCACTCCAATAAATTCTGTAACAGTGACACCTCATTTCACTCGGGACAACAAGAAGTTGCCACAGAGGTGATACCTCTCGCTACGACTCCAGAAGTAATTTCTGCCAAAATGTGGAGCATTATCACCAAAGTACGGAGATCCTCACGTGAACAGAGCCCTTAGAATAAAATGTGGAACACACAGAGTGCGACGACAGCCTAAAAACCTCTCAGAAGATATTTCAAACTCATTTTTCAACGCTGCCAGTACACACTTGGTGTTACTCACAGCATAGATTAAAGGTCTTGTTTAGAAAAATTAGTATTTTAGTGCCAACAGGAGTAGCAATACAACCTTTGCATGGCACTTATGCATTGTCATTTGCAGTAATTTAATCTGCGTGTCTTTACTGTTTTCCAGGGGAGAAAAAGAGGTGTTTAGGTGCCAAAATAAGTAGATGTGCCCCACAAGGTACTTTCAGAGCTGGCTGGACATTTACTCCCACTTATTTCTCACTGCCAGCACCTGCCTAGACGAATTTTCCACCAGTTCCCAGGTGTGCTCCAAGGAGATCACTGATTTTTATAATTTGCACAGTGCTCACCAGGCTGGCAGGGTGTGAAAGAGCAGCCAAAAGAAGCCACAAATAGAAGATAATGGAAGGTGCCTTTTCCAATCAAAGTTAAACCAAAGTAATATCCTTCTGAGCAGCCCTGAAGGAGTTCTAAAATTCACATGGACTGGCATTGGGATGAATTAATTCCCTGCAGGGAGCTCAGCAATTCTCCTAAAAAGAAACTGGGAATCTTTGTGGGTTGGAGCCTATTTGAAAAAAGTGGTAAATGGCAACAGAGGCCACAAAATCTCCCGTGTCTCACCTCTCAATTTCCCCTCCTGATAGACTGTACACATATTAACAGCTTTTTATGTCTTCCAAGGGTATGTATTCCTGGCAAGGACATAGACTTTTCTGTCAAGGTTTACAGAACATTTTGTTCTGCACCACATATACACATGCTGCTGGATCCCATTCCTATTATATATTCAAACAGCACACAGAAGATTGTCATCACACAATCTGTCTCGAGCTGTCCTGATGAGCAGAAAAAGTCCAAACTGATGGGAAAAAAAATAAAAATTCACCCTTTACTAATTCTGATCCAGAACCAATCGGACTGGTCTTGGTGCACTGACGGGAAAAATGTGGGAGCAACACACTAAGGTGTGTTCCCTGCCTCTCCTCACCCCTTCCTTCATCCATCTGCACCTGTTCTCCATCATTTCATGGCATTTCAGGAACATCTATCCATAATGGAAGGGTTCTATCCATAGAAGCCCTCCTGCCCTGCCCCATTGTGCCACCTCAGAACAATTCCAGTGGCATTTCACCAGCTGCTGACACAGGTGTGCCATTCCTTTCCTGACTGGAGAGGGTTTGTGCTATTCCTGCCTCAATCCATCATTGATTACTGCCCAAATCCACCACTGATTACTGCCCAAATCCATCATTAAGGCTGGCAAGCAGCTGAATAGGCTTTGTCAGGGATTTTAGACCACCAATTATTTGGTTTAGCCAAAATTCTACAACGCTCTGCTTTGGACAGTCAGCAGCAGATCTCAGGAAGTACTGGCAAAAAGGAACTTTCACTCTTGCAGAAGCAGGGAGAAAACTGCATTAAATTAAGTTCTGAAAGGGATTAATTAATGCATTTTTTAACGTCAAATTGGTTCTCTCATTCTACTACTGAATGACTTTACTTGGGGATGGATAAAATGAAAAATCAAACTTCCATGGGTGAAATAAATTCTCAGAGACATCCATTAAAAAATTTTTTCAAAACCTCACCAAACCGTTTTAATCAGGAGAGTTACACAGTGAGTTATTCACATCACATCTAGAGCAAGGAGGGTGTAACTCTGTAGTAGCAAAATGAGAAATACAAAAAGCTGCACAGCCACAGAAAGCTCTGCTAGCAAGGCTCTGTGCGAAACACTTACATAGAAACTGTTCCCTGATTAAAAATTTTAGCCCCTTCAAGGAAGCTACTTAGGTTTAATGAATCACAGAACTTTCACCATTTGAGCCCCTGAAGGTGCAAATTCTCCGCCATCTGTGGACAGTTGTTTTTTTGAACAGCAGAAGGTACAAATTCCTGTGGAACCACCCCATGGGAATTCTTCGCTGCCCGTAGCAATGGCTCCTTCTAAGCTGTCAATTAAAAAAAAAAAAAATCAATAATTTAAAGTGATTGAAACCTTTAACCACTCTGATAAAAGGGGTTGAAACTGATCTCAAAACTGTAGAAGTGCTGTTAGAAAAGGTAACAACTTACACTATAGTCACAACAGACTTGTTGCAGCAGAAAATCAGAATAAAAAAAGGATAACCCTGAGGTTATTTATAAATAAATTGCATTTTAAAATGTTTGGATTTTTAAAAAAGACACAACAATACAGAAGTTGGTGAAAAAGAAAGGTGTTGCCATCGATGTGTCCAAACATAAGAGATTAGACCTTTTTTTTTCAGTCCCATCAAATACAAACCTTTGCTGTAGTGACTCCATTAAAGTGCAAAGAAGAAGTCACCAGCTGAAATTTTCCTTCAGCACTGCCAGATAAGACCAGTGATTCACCCATTTAAGTGCCAGTGTTTTGGCTGGGGAGAAAAAAAAGCCCTAAAAAGAAAAAAAAAGTAAAATTCCTTGGATGCACAGTCCATGTGATTGATTTGAAACTGCACATGATCTCATTTCTGGAGTGATTTTATCCAGGTGTCCTCCCTATTAAGCTGTTTTTGGACTCTTCCATTAAAGGAGTGGGAGCGTTCGGGACTTCCAAGGTCTAAAGTTAAACTCCAAAGGTTGAATTGTTTCACCTTTTCCCTCACACATCTCCCACGGATCCATCCAGGAGTGTCCAGGCCGCGGAGCAGGCGGGACCCCCTCACACAAATTCCTCTCCAGGTCCCAAACACAAGCCCTGCGCTGAAGAATTCATTCAAAGGTCTCAAAGTAAGGCAGATTTTATTCACTAAAAAGGTGCTGTGGGGTGTTTCTCTTTTCCATCGAGGAATTCTAAGCTAATTATAAAGTTCTGGGGTTAGATATTATCTGTACATTTTCTAGTGTGATGTGATAAATCCAGAAGTTCTTGACTACTGTTAAAGATGTGTTTGAGTTTGGCAAAGTAATTTTCTGGACGAGTTGAGCAATATGTCAATAATTTCTTTCTCCTTGAATCTAAAATTTTCCTAAAATAACAAAATAAGCAATTTTGGAAATGAGGTAGATAAGGAGAAATAGAAACACCAAAAAAAAACTCACCAAACCCAAACACCTGAGAAACCAACCAAAGAAGCCTCTTCTAAATAGAAAATTTGAAATTATCCAGAGGTGCTGGAGGTCTCATTCCTGTCTGATAATGAAAAACTTGTCCTTCAGAGACCTGAGTAGCAGGAAACAAAAGGAAATTACTCTCTGAGAGCTTTCTTTGCAGACAAAGAATTGGGAGCTCCTAATGGGCAGGTGTCCACATTAGAAAAACCATTAATTAGTACCCTGGTTGGCAGGCTCAGCTGGGAAAAACATGGCTAAATGAGCATGGGAATTGAAGTGCCTTCTGTGATGATAATTGTACGTGCCCACATTTATTGTAATTTGGGATGTGATTTTCCCTGTGGATCCGAATCACTGAAAGGGTCTATTTGTTGGGACAACATACAGGGATAATGATCCTATTAAAACACCCAGGGCCTGATTTCCAAAGAAATCATCGCCCTTATTGGGATCGGAAAACTTTTGGTAGCTTGGAAAATTTGGACGCTCGAGATAATTTCAGTGCAAGAACTGCCAAAAAAGAATTATGTGCAAGCCACAAAGTGATGCTGACTGTGGACATGTTGAAGAGCAACACCAAACTTTAAAAGAAGAGTTTTCATACAAAACCAGGAGACAGGGAAACGTGAGAGGAGAAAGGTTTTGTTTCCTTTCATTTTATTTGAATTAAAAAAAAAAAGGCATTAATAAATTATTTTTCTGGGAATTACATCAGCAACTTCCATTATATACAAATAGCACATTAAAAACTGAATCATAAAGTTTCTAGATAAGTTGAAGGTGAGTTGTATTTTTCACAAGGACAGATTGCAAGCAAGTATGGAACGATATGGAAAAGGCAGATGGGATTTAACCAGGTCCTCAGAAGTATTGGATGAAGCCTCTCACACGAGGCTGCTCCCCAAAGCTGCAACACTGAAATACCATGGCAGGGACACCTCCCACTATCCCAGGCTGCTCCAAGCCCCGTCCAACCTGGCCTTGGACACTTCCAGGGATCCAGGGGCAGCCACAGCTTCTCTGGACACCCTGTGCCAGGGCCTCACCTCCCTCACAGGGAACAATTCCTTCCCAATATCCCATCTATCCCTGCCCTCCAGCAGTGGGAAGCCATTCCCTGTGTCCTGTCCCTCCATCCCTTGGAAATTGTCTCTCTCCAGGTTTCCTGTGGCTCCTTCAGGCCCTGCAAGGCCACACTGAGGTCACCCCAAAGCTTCTCCTCTCCAGGCTGCACAATCCCAGCTCTCCCAGCCTTTCCTCCCAGCAGAGCTGCTCTGATCACCTGGTGTCGCTCATCTTATTCCTTTAACATTTTTGATATGAAACCCTTTGTAGCCACCTTTCATACCATAGCATCAAATTAATTTCATAGCATCAAATTAATAATTAAATAGCAATCAATTTAACAAAGTGAAAATCATTCTGGTCGGAGGAATTGCATCAACAGGGTTGAGTTCAGAGGGTGGACAGAAAAATAAAGATATCTTATTACTACTGCAAACTCAGAAGAGGAGATTTCTCTCCAGCAGAATTCAAACCAAGGCAGTCACTTTAATTTGGGGCTTTTCAAATATCACAGAAGAGCCTGCAAGGAAGTCAGAGCCTTAAGCCCTGACCCTGCACTGAGACATCTCTGTCTGGACTGAGCCTTCCCGTGCTCTGAACACATCCAGGAGATCTCCATGAAGACGGATAACAGGTCTGCCTGCACATCATTTCACAGCCAGGGCCTGTGTGCCTCTGTTGGATCACATTCTCCAGGTCCTGCAGCTGAAATCGCGCTGGAAAGACGCAGCAAAAAAGAGGAAGAGATGAAAAATAGTCCATAAAGTTGCGCATCAAGGCTTTGCAAAGCAAAACAAGCTGTTCCATAGAACGCTTAGGCAAGCCTGGAACTGATCTCTCGTAGAATGAATGACTAGAAGCAGAGCTTTGATTTTTTTTAAAAACAAACAAAACGGGATTTTAATTAAAAGACATCAAGAAATGGCAAAACATCTTACCTAAATCTTGCTCCCATTTTCAGTGAGTAAAAATTAATTTACCCTTAAATTACACAGAGATTTCTGAAGTGTTAAACATTTAAGAATTATGCAGCAGACATTAAAATCAAGTCAAGCTGCAAAACTCGGGAGATTTTTATGCATCACATCCAGTTTGCATAGTGGTAGGACACTTATGTTAATAGGACAGCACGAGGACTGTCAGGTGCTTATCTTTTTATTAACCAGGTTTGCACAGAACTCAGTGAATTCTGGACATAATCTAGATTTTGGAGAGGACAAAAGACAGCATTAAAATAGGAAATAAAGAGGGGGTTTTTTTAATAGAGAAACAAATTAAATACTTCTTCTGACTACATTTACTCTTGATTAAAATTTCACAAACCAGCTCTCAGGAAATAGACTTGTAATTCTGAGTAATAATGACTTACCTCGTGATTTTAAAATGCAGGAGACAATGGAGTTTGTTTTGGGGTTGCATGGCAAAGTTTTGGTTGCAGGGGAGCTACAGGGGTGGATTCTCTGAGAAGCTGCCAGAAGCTTCCCCCATCTCTGTTTGTTGTCTTTGTAATGGAATAAAATGCTTTATCTCTATTAGAGCACATATTTTTTCCCTTTATAAGTTTACAGCTATGAAAATTTTATTACTATTAGCACTTAATTAGATTAAAAGCAACAGCAATGGCCAGCTCCATGAGCTGACCTTTAATCACTGGTTTTATACATTATTTTGGAGGTGGTTAAACTTTAAAAAGACTCAAGCAGCACAGTTTGAAACATCTCCATTACAGGGCACCGTACATAAAGTACATTCTGCCAAGTGAAAGTGCCATCAGCTGCACTGCCTGAAGAACACACAGATTTGCTGGGCCTGCCTTGAAAATCTTCAGTCTGACTCACACAGAGCTTGTCTGGATATTCCAGTTAAAATAAATTCCAATCCCCAAGACACGACGTCTGCGTGGCACAGAGCAAAAGATGCTGAGGTGAAAAGCTGCACCAGGTACAGCACCAGGACAAGGCTCCTGCAGATTAATTGACTCGTTGACAGGGATTGTGCTTTCCAAGGCTCCCTGGGGATCTCCAGGCTGCACTGCACAGTGAGGAGCTGGCATTCCCTTGCAGGGAACAGCCCTTGGGGTTAGTTTGAACAATAAACACGGATTTGTCTGCAGCCTCAGGTGACAGGGAGCAGGAGCCTCCTCCAGCAGTCACAGCTTGGTCTGTTTGGTCTAAACACCAGGAGAGCAACAGGGTGAAGAATTTATCCTCTTCTGCTTTTTCATTATTTATTTTTTATTATCTTACACGTTGTCGTTTACGAACATGTATAATATAATAGATATTTATAATATAATATATTGTATATACTATAAATCACCTCTCAGGTGAGACCCCACCTGCAGAGCTGCTCCAGCCCTGGGCCCAGCACAGGGAGGACGTGGATGGAGAGAGGNGGAGGACGTGGAGCTGCTGGAGAGAGGCCAGAGGAGGCTCCAGGATGAGGAGAGGGATGGAGCAGCTCTGCTGGGAGGAAAGGCTGGGAGAGCTGGGATTGTTCAGCCTGGAGAGGAGAAGCTTTGGGGTGACCTCAGTGTGGCCTTGCAGGGCCTGAAGGAGCCACAGGAAACCTGGAGAGAGACAATTTCCAAGGGATGGAGGGACAGGACAAGGGGGAATGGCTTCAGACTGACTCAGGGGAGGGTTCGATGGGATATTGGGAAGGAATTGTTCCCTGTGAGGGTGGGGAGGCCCTGGCACAGGTTTCCCAGAGAAGCTGTGGCTGCCCCTGGATCCCTGGAAGTGTCCAAGGCCAGGCTGGATGGGGCTTGGAACAACCTTCCTGGAAGGTGTCCCTGCCCATGGCAGGGGGTGGAACGAGATGATCTTTAAGTTCTTTTCCAACCCAAACCATTCTGTGATTCAATATAACATATTTGAAATATATAATTTAATGTAGTCTGGAGCAGAGGAGGCTCAGGGGGGCCCTCATTGCTCCCCACAGCTCCTGACAGGAGGGGCAGGGAGGGGGGGTCGGGCTCTGCTGCCGTGTCCCGAGGGAAAGGAGGAGAGGGAACGGCCTCAAATTGCAGCAGGGGAAGCTCAGATTAGATATAAGAAATAAAAATTTCCCTGGCAGAGTGGTGAGGCCTTGGAATGAGTTGCCCAGGGGAGTGGTGCAGTCCCTGTCTCTGGAAGTGTCCAGGAGGAGTCTGGATGTGGCCCCTGGGGACGTGGTTTGGGGTGGTGCTGGTGGGGCTGGGGTGGCACTGGCTGACCCTGGAGGTCTCTTCCCACCTTGGTGATTCAGTGATTCCGTGATCATTTATTGCACACATTATTAAAATGAGGAGGTGTTACAGTCTGAAGACTTGAGGGGATGCTGTGATTCAGGCACAGGGTTCAGGCAGTGGAGTCCCTGCCTCGAAGCTGTTTAGGGAAGATAGTCCTTCGTGTGGGTTTAGGGGGTAGAGAGGGAGGATGCACCCTGTGACAGCACCAAGCCCCTCGCTCCTTCCACAACCATTCCTTGGGGGAACGTGGGAGAGGGTGCAGAGAGGGAGAGGAGAGGTTGGTTATGAAGTTAGGTGGAGAGAAAAGCAAAAGGAGACTGTTTTAGGAAAGGTGATGGGCTGGGTAAAACAAGAGAGAACAAAATGAGGAGACAGGAGGTGAGGGAGAGGAGAATGGGAGGTGGGGGGTAGGAGCAAACCTTTGGCACAGCAGTAGGACCACAGTGACACGGTGATTTTGGAGAGGGGTGGCCTCACACCCCCTGTCTTCAGCCATTCAACAAGAATTTAATTACATTCAGCCAGGTCAACTGTATTCTTAATGAGTTGAGCACTTGCCCCGGTGATTGCTTTGCTTGAGGCCCCTGGACAACTCACCTGTGCAGGTGCTGTTTTCCCTCTGTTGATGCTACAGAGAATCTAAACAGCCTGCTTAGACTCTGTATCCAAATTTTTAGTGGGCTGAACTTTAGTGACATGAACCCCAAAGATCCACATTTGGACTGTTTCTGCTGCAGCTCCTATTATTACCTTAATTAGCTCTGAAAGGTTAATGGTGAAGGTAAACCAAAGGAGGGTTTACCTCAGCATTTCTCGTTTTTAATGCTTTTTCAGTCTGGCCAAAAAAGATCTGTGTAAGCAACCAAAAATTCCATTTTTCCCTCAGAGAGTAGTAAGTGGGAGGTATTTTCAGGTATTTTTCAGTAGGACAGGGAGGTATTATCATTATTAGCATTTTTACATTCATCTGACACATTACTTGTTCTTTTCCAACATATCTGTTTTTGAAGATTTTTTTTTTTTTGAGATAGATTTAACAACAAAAGGCTGCTAAAATTGGAAACTGTGTGAGATACTTTGGTATTATTCAATCAGAGCCAAACCTGACACTGAAGACAGTTCTTGTTTAAGAACTTTCATTGAGTGAACATGATCATAGCACAAAACAAAGAAAAATGTCAGTTCCCCTCGTTCTGTGTTCATCATTTCAGTCTCACAAGGTGCCTGAGGAAACAGGTTCAGTTTTGAGGTGTTTGATCTGCTCTGTTCAGTTATGAGTTATTTTTATAATGCATCAAGGCAAGCAATAAACAAAACATACTTTATTAGATCATTATTCTCTTAAATAGTTTAAATAATTGTTTCTAGATTAGTTCAGGCAATGCTTCCACCTGTGTTTTTCATGGGAAATCCTCAGTCTATAAATAGTCTTTAAGTGATTCTTATTGAAATCTGGAATTTAATGCTACAGGAATACAAATAACCAGTTGAGATTTTCCCTTTGTGGGGCACTGAAGCAATGAGTCCATGAAAAACTCTACATATGCATTATTAACAGCTGAAAAGGTTGGGTAAGCATTTTTAAGTCTCTTTTCTATAGTCAATGTCCTCTTTTGGGTTTCTACCAACTTTGGGGTTTTTTTTAAATAAGGTAGCTGCTGCTATCTCAAGGTAACTTACGTTTCTTCTATTACAATTCAGAATATATTCATGAATAATGCCCTAAAAAGAAAAATAGCAGTTTCTTAAGAGTTTGATCCTAAGGTTTTTGCATTGGTAAGAACATTTCCACTGAAAACAGAGCTTTTCACCACACATTAACTGCACACAGCCACCCCACCTGCAGCCTGGAGATTTAGATGGCAGGGCATATATAAGATTATCCACTCTGCCTTGAAGACCTTTTGCTGGGATGTAATTTATGCTGGTTTGTCCAACCTTAAGTAAAAAGCTTTCAAACCTCCTCAGTGTAGGATTCCTGCATCACTTTATTGCCAGGATATTCTCCTTTTTTGTTGTTGTTTTTGTTTCAGTATATGCTTCAACTTGCTTGATTTCACAATGCAGGCAGGAAATGCTGGGTGTAAGACTGAAATATTCCACTGCAATTACCCTCATCCATAATTTGTTAGAACACCCAAGCTGAGCTTCTCAAAAGCAGGCAGAACATGCAGTTTGTTGGCTGGAAAACAGAGAAGTGGAAGCTCTCCTGGTGTTTAGTCAGCCCGACTCTTTGTCTTGGAATAGATGCTTTTTTTTTGCTGGGATCTGAGGGAATCAAATAAATCTTTTGACTCTCTGTGGGATTTTTGTAATGAGAGAGGAAAATTAAGCTGTTATGCCTCACCCTCTAGAGCAAAAGAACGAAGAAAATATAACTGCTTTTAATCATGCAATAATTCCACAACATTACTTTGCTCCCTTTTTGGTCCTGTAGACTCCCCAAATATTTCTCTATTAACCTATCACTGTGTGATGTAAATCAGAATTGTTGGTAAAATAATCTGCATTTTCTGGTGCTGTCACCACTCTAAGTTAAGGATACTTAAATACCTGCAGCTCTGAGGTTTTTCTGCCAAGGGTAGGATTTTTTAATCAGTTTTCAGTTTCATGTTCTCTGCAATAGATTTTTATAATCTAAAATTGTGAAGTTCCTCAGGTTAAGTAAAACTGAAAACCTGAGACTTGCTACAGCTTAGATCTCACTTAAAATGTCAAAACCATAGAGTCTGTCTCTCTCTTTATTTTTTTTCATAGATATGAATATTCTCTCTACTGCAAATGCTCTTTTTTTTTCTCTCTCTCCTTATCTTGTTCAAATTATATTTTATTTATTTGTGATCTGGTAGGTACAAGTGCATTAAAAAAATGTTCCTTTTTTCCTCCACGGCAGTCAGCAACATTTGTGTGCTGATTCTGCTGCTAAAAGGATTTCCTACCCTCAGAACCACCACACACACCATCCCCACTGTTTAATCTGTGAATATTTGTTCCTCCTAGTTAGGGAGTGACAGTGCCTTTGCAAAGGATTTAACCCACAGTTCTGGGAGCTTTGCACCTTGAGTCTGAGGGGACTTGACAACCTTCCCCAGAATTGCTGCTTGATCTTCTGCCTGGAAAAAACCCAGAGATTTTTCCATACATATTTCACAGAGCAAGTGTGAATGATGAGTAAGTTAACAAAAAATTATGAGAAATGTAAAAAGCTAGATTCTAGAACCCAGGGAAATAAATTCGGTTCCTCCTGCTGCTAATGCAAATCTCCTCCACGTAAGACATCGTGGAGCTCCTGGGAGTGGTTTATGAGGTCTGAACACGTTAGTGAGCCAAACTCACCCCTGCTGCTCCAGAACTCCGGTGAACCCACCCAAGGCACACCCTCGGTGAACTCTGCTCGCTCCATCTCTTCACACATTGTATTTTAAGCTCATTCCACCTGATGCAAATTGAAGTCCCCACTTGTGCCGAGAGCAGGATATTCCTATAAAATACATCCTTAGCCACTCAAGCGCCGGGGTCACTGCAAGGGAGAGCAGATTAGTTCTCAGCTTTAAAGCTGAGGATGAAGCCAATTTGCTGGAGATCACACTCTGCTGAGTCTTGCACACAGGCCCTGTCCCAACACTTAATTCTGGAAGACAGGAGGAGACAAGCAACCAACCCCCTTTCTTAGGACAGGAAAGACAGGATAGTCAAAATAAACAAGATATAAATTAATTTTTCTCTGTGGGACAGGCAAGCGTGGAAAGCAACTCCCACAAGCCTAGGCAGGCCTTGCATAAAGTTTGAGTTCTAGTAATAGTAAAATGATGCAATAACACAGCATTTCTCATTGTTAAATGTCCTAAAGATGGGCTATTAAGCTATTTTTTTTCCTTTGTTGGCTATGTGTGCAGATAGAAATGGAAGTTCCTACAGCATTTTTCCAAAGGAAGAGCTCCAACTCCTTCCAACAATCCCTCTCCACCTAAAATAAGCCCTGCTTTTGAGAGCTGAGTGTAGGCTATTGCTGAAATGAATAGCACATAATGAGTGCTGCATTTGCCTACACACCACTGCCTGAGAACCTGTGTCTAATTCATTACTGCAAAGCGTTTGGAGATGTCACGAGGAGGAAAGGCACTCTCTGAAATGAAATTCTATTATTCCCACTTAATAGTGTTTCAAACATGAAACCATTTTCGTGTAGTTTGAAAAGTAATTGAAGATATCCCAAGATAGATTACTCTCAGCTAAAATTTCCGAAGAGGTTCTTCTTTGCTTCTTGCTCCATGAATTTGAGCTTAGTGATTGAGTAGCTGTTTCCTTAAAGGATGTGTCAATGGAATTACTAGGGATTTGCTAGTGAATTACTTTCAAAAGCAAGAAAGCTTCACAAAAAGTATGTGTAATGGATATAATGGGTTGGAGTTCTGATCCTTAGCTCAGATGAAATGCTATTAGGAATTTTAGCCAAAGTTCTAGATTACTTCAACATATTCCCAGGGTGTTGGTGCACTTCTGCACTTATGAGCTGATAAAAGTACAAGAGATGTTTTAGTCCTTCAGTAAACAACAAAAAAAACCCTCCCCAGAGGGCTGTGCAGCCCTCCAGAAGGGCCTTGACAGGTTGGGGAGATGGGCAGAGAACTGTCTGAAATTCAGCAAGGGCAAACGCAGGTCCTGCACCTGGAGAGGAACAAGCCCAGGCAGCAGCACAGGCTGGGGTGACCTGCTGGGGAGGGATCTGGGGGTCCTGGGGGACAACGAGCTGTCCCTGACCTGCAGAGGGTCCTGGGGGCCAGGAGGGCCTGTGGGATCCAGGGGTGCCTCGGGAAGAGCATTCCCAGCAGGTCAGGGAGTGCCCCTGCCCCTGTGCCCAGCCCTGAAGGCACATCTGCAGGGCTGTGTCCAGCTCTGGATCCTCAGCACAGCCGGCACCGGGAGCTCCTGGAGATGAGGAAGGGCCTGGAGCCTCTCCCTGCCCAGGAGAGGCTGAGGGAGCCGGGGCTGTGCAGCCTCCAGAGCAGCCCCCGCTGAGAGGGGCCCTCACCCCTGGGTGTCCCTGTGTGCAGGGAGGGGCAGAGCAGGGCCCAGCTCTGCTCCCTGGGGCCTGGGATGGCACAGGGGGAACGGGCAGGGGCTGATCCCAGGAAGTTCCCCTGCACAGGAGGCAGAACTTCTTCCCTGGGCAGTGCCCCAGCCCTGCACAGATTGTCCAGAGAGGCTGTGGAGTCTCCTCCCTGGGGATATTCCAGAGCCATCTGGACACAACCCTGTGCCCTGTGCTCTGGGATGGCCCTGCTGGAGCAGGGAGGTGGGACCACATGAGCCACTGTGGGCCCTTCCAGCCTGACCCATCTGTGACTCTGTGAAAATAAATATAATGATCTCATTAATTAGTGCCAGTGAAGACAACAGCCACTGGAGAGGGAGTTACAGGATGTGCCCTTGTCCTTCCATTAGAAAAATCAGGAGCTCATACACTGCCTTGTCCAAGGATTTTTCAATATGAGACAAGTGACCTTGGCACTCAATGTTTTGATTCCCATCTGGAATTTGATTCAGCCTTCTCCTGCTTGACACTGAAAACGTTATTTCTGTGCTGCTGGAACTCCTGATGTCTCCTTGTGCTCCTCTGACAGAACCATGGCAGATTCTGCAGCACGGGATGTCAAACGAGGAGAGTTTTATCCAAAAGCGCCTGATTTTCTTTGGCTGAGAAGTGAAAGAGTGATGTGAAGGCCACACTTTCTGTGTTGCCACTTTAAACCCATGAATGTTGCAACAGCCTGATAACAATTTGAGATTAAATTCAGTACAAGGCAGGACATCACAGTCTCAGATATTTTAGGAGTGGGCAACTGCTCTTTTGTCTGAAGGAATTTGATAGAAAGGAAATACCTTTTAAAAAAAAAAACTCCATTAAAAAAGGAGAGTTAGCATCTTCTTTTTTACACCCTCAGCTGAATGAAAGGCCTCACAAACATTACAAAAGGTACAGAACAGCATTATAAATAGCCCTTTTTGCCTGTTGAAGTTATCACTCTTCACTTAATTTACATTTCATATGTCCCTTCTTGCATCACAGTGTCACCTATTGCTGGCACTTCATAAAATGCAGATCATTTTAAATATGAAAAGCAAGATTTCTTGCTTTTCAGGCACTCAGAAAGACAATAACCATCTCACACAGGTGTGCAAGGGCAGCACACATCCACACACAATCCAATCTCCTACAGGAGCAGGCTCTGGCTCCTTTGCTCCTCCAAGTCTGTGGAAAATTTGGGATTTTCACCTCAGAACAGGCACTGACAGCAACAGCCCATGGATTTGAAATTCCCTGCAGAAATCACTCCATGCTGACTGTATACTTCAAAAAAACCCCCAAATATGTGAGCATCACCGTGTTAGGAGAGATGAAAAATCAGTCCTGCTTTTCTTGATGTGCTTTCTGAAGTGGCAATTCTTGTTTACCCAGCAGTCTCAAGAGGAAATACAACCACATTCAACCCTTAAAGGCAACTCCTGTCCTGAAATGAAACACTGTGTTGTTTGCTTTTTATCCTTGTTTCGTTTTGTTGTTTGCTTTTTTTGTTGTTTTGTTTTGTGGTTTGGATTTTGGGTTTTTTATAAGGCAGCAAACCTTACTCTGCTGTCAGTCTGTATTCAAGCTCACATCAGGAACAAAAGTAGGTTTTAATGTTTTATTTTCCCCCCAAGTTAATCTGCTAGAACTCATTCTGTCAGAGAGGATGGAATTCCTTCTTTATCTGCCATCAAAAGACAAATTTCTTCGAGGTATTCAAACTTCCTTAAAATATTCCATTTGAATAAAACAGATGAGTGGAAAAATTTTTCTTAATTTCCAGACCTTCACATCCTAGTGATCATTACAGAAAGGGAAAAGTACAAAATTTGAAATAATAAATTCATAGAGTCTAAAGTTTGTTGGTAACAGTATAAAAGATTCATTTTTTCAATAAAAATACCTGGAAATAGGATGCAAATTTATTTCAATTTTAATAATGAGAAATGACATGCACACAAACATACCTTTATCTCCTGAAGAAGGAAGACCAGAACTTCAGCAGTCCTGGTCACGTCTTTTAAGAAAAGTAAAACAAACTCAAAAACTCATAACCTTGCTCTTATATATTATATTTAATGCTTTCACTTTAAAATAAAATGCCGTTCTGCTCTCCTATGCCACGATAGACTTCATCATTAGTAAAAAAGTGTTCCATAATATGCAAGAGCAAAGTAATAATATTTAAAATATCAAATTGTTATTAGGCTCATAAATCCAGCCCTCCATCTTCAGGGCTCAAGTCGATCTTTCCCAATTTTTCGCTCCTCATAAATTCTAAGTTCTGTAGCAGAAGGAGGTGTTTTCAGGTCACATTATAAAGCAACCTGGACACAAATTCCTGATGGTTTTCATAGTGCTGTGCTTTACTTTGATGATTAATGCCATGCAAAAAACTGCCATAGAGGACCTGTTTCAAAAAAAACCCCTGACACTCTTGTGCTACTTCTTTCTTCATTCTTTCTTTCCTTTTTTTTCTTCCACAGCAATGCATAAATCTGATGCTGGATGTTACATTATCAGCATGGCTTAGGGCATTGTCCTCGCTCAGATTCAGGACATAACCTTAAACCTTTCTTTTAATATGAAATGCTCTGAGGGGTGGATGAATACAGTTCTGAAGCATTATCTGCTTGTTTCATGAATGCCAACGTTTCCTATTACTGTGAAATCTGAGCTTTTTTTCTTTTTTTTTAAGTAGAAGTCTAACTTTTTGAAGTGCAAGTCTTAGCTTGTTTGGTATAGAAAATATTTCTTTAGGTTTTTGCACCAGTAAAAAGCCAGTACTGGGATAAGATACTTAGGAGAGAGTAATTCCTGTGAGGAGCAGCTCAGGGAGCTGGGGGGGCTCAGCCTGGAGCAAAGGAGGCTCAGGGGGGCCCTTCTGGCTCTGCACAAGTCCCTGACAGGAGGGGGCAGCCAGGGGGGGTCGGGCTCTGCTCCCAGGGAACAGGGACAGGAGGAGAGGGAACGGCCTCAGCTGTGCCAGGGGAGGGGCAGGTTGGACAGCAGGAGGAATTCCTGCCTGGAAAGGGTGGTCAGGGACTGCCCAGGGAGGTTTGGAGTCACCATCCCTGGAGGTGCCTGAGGAAGGCCTGGACGTGGCACTCAGAGCTCCGGGCTGGGGACAAGGTGGGGATGGGGCACGGCTGGGACTCCATGGGCTGGGAGGGCTTTTCTAGCCTCAGGGATCCTGGGATTCCAAGACAGAGGTGAACAGACTTCACCTCCTCTGGAGCCATGAGATGGTCACCTTAGATAAAGCACGAGGGGCATCTCTTGAGCAGCCTGGCAGCCCTGCAGCAGGGTCTGCTCGTGCCACAGCCAAAGAGCCTTGGAAAACCACATCTGTACTGCCAAATAACAGCTGGCAGGGACCATTCTCAGCCCGTGACTTCCCCCAGTGCTGTTTTTAGCCCAGACACGCTCACAGAGAGATGTCATCATGCTGAATCCTGTCCCCAGCCATTCCCGCAGCTCCTGCAGGTCACCCTGCCCACAAACCTGCACCTTGTCCCAGAGCTGAGATAGGCAGCTTCTGCTTGGGGTTGCTGCCCATGAAAGTCATAATTTGGTGGAAATTCTTGCCCCTACTGAGGTTTTTGAGGGAAGAAAGAGCTGAGATCTGCTCACCCGTGGCCCAAGAGAGCCACTCCCGCAGCCTTGGCACGGGTGGAGGGGTGGAAAGCTGGGGCTCCGTCACCAAAGGGATCACAGGGGCAAGAGCAGCCCCACTACATCCTCTCCAAACCACCTAATTAGAGTTTCAAGGGCTTTGCGGTTCTAATTCAGCCCAAATTTTGGCTCTGAAATCAGGAGATTGGGCCCAGCCTCCACTGCTCTGGCTGAGCTGTGCTTTGGGACATTGGATTTTCACCACATTCAAGGGCTCTTGATTGACCAGGCCTTCTGTCTTGGTTACAACAGCTACAAGTGTCTGAAGTGAAAAAAAAATAAATTAAATTTAAAAAAATAAAGCCCAAAACAAGTGACAAAGACCAGCAGGTTTGATTGGGTGTCCCTCATGTATCAAAGAAAGGAAGGAGTGCTTGAGTCAGTTCATCTCAGTGTCAGCCCGGTGCCACACCACACACTCCAGCTTCCTTATAAAATCTATTTATTTCTAAATAAGTGCTTTCTTTCCTGCAGAGTAACTGGTTTGTGGGTTGATCTTTTGTCAGGAAGGCCTGACACTCTTGTGTATTTTAGCAGAGAGTGAAAAACTGAGGAGGATTTCCTCCTCCGTTATCACTTTGATTGAATAATTTCAATTTCTCCAGCTAGATACACACAGATAAATAAATACAAGCTTCACACTTCATAGAAGGAAAAATTGAGAAATTACAAGAAAAAAATCCCCCAGAGGTTCAGGCTATTTAGGAGTGAAGTTAAATCCCTAAATAAAATAGAAATATATAATGGATTAATGTCCTCCCCTCACATTGCCACTTGCACTCAAGTGTATTTCTATTTCTATATTACATATATATATATTTGTTTTTCATTTTGTCTGTTCCCCCAGGAGAAGCCCAAAAGAGAAACAGAGATGGCCAAATTGACAGAGTCGATGAGTGAGTACAAATAGGAAGTTCAACCACTTTCTTTTTCCATCTGTCCCCCTCCCTCTCATGATGCCACAAACCCAGAAAGCAGTGCTTGCACTCAGGGATCTCATTCAGCCCTGTAATCCTTCCCAACTTCGTCATAAATCATTCCAGTCCTAAAAAAAAACCCAAAAGAAAATAGGAATCCCCAGAACAAGGGCTACTATTTTCTTCATGCACTGCTTAAATCACCTCTGCTTGGATTTAAGTCCAGCAAAGAACCTGTTACGTGTTTAACTTTGTGAGCCTGAGTTTTATTTAAAAGAATGTAACTAATTGTGGAGTTAATCAGTGCCTAATTTGCCTGATTCAGGTTAGTGCATGTATTCCTTTACAAGTTTACAAAAGGTCACACTAAACCCAGTGCAATTATTCAGGATTGTTGCCTGTGACACATTCATCCACCAGGAATTACGCCTGGAGATACATCTGGAAAACTTTCAGTTGATTTCCCTGGTTTGTGAGAGGTGTGTGTTGTCTTAAATGTGTGACCAACAAGAGATACTTTGTATTTTTGCCAGAATTTGGGATCTAGATAACGGAGTAGTGGCTGGAAGCACTTGTAGCTGGGAGACAGACAGGATAATCTATGTGTGGACAACGTTTGGACACCATTTAGGGTGAAATCCTGGTAAACCACTGCCTCTTACCTAAACTTACCTATCTCCAAAGTCTCTGCAAGCTTAAAAGAATTGACTTCAAAAGGGAGAAATATTTCACTCTGCTTAACCAGGGGCTATAGAAAGACAGAAACCCTGACATGTTTATGGCAGAAAGTTGTTTCCAGTTAGTTTTTTCTGCTTGTGTACTGAAGGCCTGTTCCTAGGGGCAACACTTCCCTGACTTTTTACTCTGCCAAATCCCTTTGTCACCTTTTGAGATCATTCTCTCTGTCTTCTTCCATGCGTCACTGCAGGACAGAGACACCCTGCAAGCCATAAAAGAATCCTTTCAGTAGCAGAAACAGCCTATCCCTCAGAAAGGTGCTGCAGACCTGGGAGGTCTTAAAGATTTCCTTGTTCCAACCCTCCTGCCATG